>KK500019.1:16297-75382 GCA_000688715.1 Glossina pallidipes | reverse complement strand
TCTTTTTTTTTTTTTTTTTTTTTTTTTTTTTTTTTGTGTTAACATGTATAAAATGTACAAATAAAATGAAAAGGTTTTTTTTTTTTTATCTCTTAATATACATAAAATTGAATTTGTTATTTTATATGTAATGCGTAAATGTATGTATGCAAGTGCGGTCGTGCGTGTGTATATATGCAAATGGTTGGGTGTATTTATTCCTCTATTATAATATTAGTAAGCTTTGTCGTTGTTATTGTTGTTGTTATTGTTGTTGTTTTTATTATTACTGCTGAGTTAACAAAGCTCCCACGACATTTGACTAAACATTGTCTGTCTGTACTCTATTCACTTCACAAAAAAAAAAAAAAAGAAAACGCACACATATACCAGCTCTTTACCCCCAAATAAAATGAATATTAAATATGAATGCAGATGACAAATGATTAAGAAGAACAAGAAGAATAAGTAAAAGAAAAAAAAAAGAAGCCGTCAGTAACGGAGTAAAAGATAAAACAAATAAGAATAAGCAGAGCAAATAATATTTTGTGATAATAGTAAAATGTCAAACGGATTTATATTTATGAATGTATGTATAGATGTGCGTTTATATATATAAAAGTTGACTCTTTAATAAAAATTGGATTTTGCTCTTGAGAGAAATTTCAAAAGTGAATGTTTATATGTAGGAATGTATATATTTGTGTATATATATATATATTCGAAGAGAATGTATTAGTCAATGAATGAATGACTGAACGAATGAATGAATGAATGAATGAATGAGCGAAAGCACATGCAAAACAATGGTCATTGAACTCTTTTGCTGTTACTGTTATTCTGTTCCGTTTGCCTTATGGTTGTTGGCTCTAAACTAATAATTCAAGTATTGTTATGCATCCCTCAGGATATTTTCAACAGTTGATTTTTCTTTTTCTTCGGTTTTTCTAATTTAGAAAATCCATAACGAATACAAACACACGTGTGTGTAAGCACATAAATGTCTATAAAAATGTACAGACAGTGAGATAAGATATTAGGAGAAAAAATCAATTTTTATTATAATTTGCAAAATTTCATTTTAAATTTATTAGATTTTCTAAATTTATTGCACAATAAATAATTAAGAGCAACCTCGTAGAGACGTACAAATATTTAATTATTAAGAAAAAAAAAAAAAAACGAAATTCTAGTAAAGCAGTTTAGAATGAGGAAAAATGGTTTATAGATAGCTCGCACTTCCATCCCTCATCATCCTATGGAGTTCATATTGATTAATAAGACAAACAATTGAAATTTTACTTCGAATCCGGATGGAAAGGAAAAGATTGTCATGCTCATTCTAATAACACTGTTTAACCCGTTGACATAAATGACGTCTGGCGTGCATCTGTAGATGCAAACGACGTCTATAGCATTCGTATATCTTTAGTATTATAAAGCAATTAAAACAAAGTTGTATCACTGTTGAATTTATTTTCTTTTAATAACGAACGATGTAATGCCGGAACCGATTATTCTTAGAATTAAAATTTACTTGCCACAAAAAAAGTGCTCGTAGCATTTAACGGAAATATTTCGTGTACTCTGTTTCGGCCCGTCTTTTGTTTATTTAAAATAGTTACAGTCAGTCAATCCACGTTCAAGTTCCCGAGCTATTTTTGATAAAATCTTCTCCGAAGGGATTATCCAAGAATTTGTTACCGCGACAAACAAATATGGTAGACATTTTTTCGAAAATAAAGGGGAGCTTTTGCATACATCCGTACACACTTAACACATCTTTGTACTACAAGTGGCAGGACGGACATCATCATGCATCCATCAACTCGTTAATTCACATGTTTTTTTTTGCTTTTCTGTATAACAAATCAATCAAGGGATCTTTCGTGTATATATATATATATATATAACGAGTGAGCTTAATTAAAATTTGGTCTACCGTATAGGGAATTGAATCCGGGTATTCTGACTCGCTAGTCACGCTTCTTAACTGCTCGGTTAGGATTTCGGGGTAAATAATTAAATGAAATATAAGTGCTTTACAGTTAATTGGTCTTTTATGGACGAATAACATTCATTTCAAAACTTCACCTTTCCGTCAAAAGGGCACGCATCATAACACATACACAGGCGTACAAATCATTAAGACCGCGAGCCACGGGAGAAACATATATAACAAAAGGACGACTAAGAGTACCGACTGATGCGCAGACAAGACGAAGGACAAGTGACACATGTGACACAAGTACACAGCCAGATTACAACCGGGTGCAAGTAAAGGCACATAGACGAGTGCAATTAAAGAGATGCAGAAGATGAGGATGAATGCCTTTCGAACTTAGAAAGGTTCACATAAACTAACATACGCGTAAAAAGGTGATTTCACTCCTTTAAGAGTTAACTTTAAACAAATGAATGTGCAGACCTAAGGCCTACAGATGTGTACAGATATAGTCGAGTGAATATTTAAATACCTAGATATACAAGCGGAATTAAAACGAAACATCTTGATGCACGTATGGTCAATCACTAAATGGACGTCCAAACCAATAAGTACATGACTTGACGATCGCACTGTTAAGGTTTATGTAAAAATATATCTACAAGTACTTAGGAAACCCAACGTCGATCAAACTTCGGTCAGAGGAGTGGACGAACGTGCTGTCAGGTGACAAGGTTGTACAGACAGAGTGACGAACATGTGAACAAACACAACTAAAAGTGATCAAACATTTCAAAAGCATGGAATTGTAAATGCAAGGATGACGCAGTAATGCCCCAGCAAGGCACAGTCCGACCTGCTTACGAAAGTTGAACGTGAAAGGCGGGTAGAAAGACCGGAAGGGCAGGAAAGATAGAGGGGCGGCCATGCAGACGGACAAGCGGGCAGGGAAATGAAAGCTCATAAAAGATACACAGAATGTGCAGAGTGCTAAAGATAAGAAAGATTCATCGTAGCTTGTTGAAATTCTTCAAAGGACTGCACTGATAGGGTACTCCCATTCCCAGGTGGCACTAGTGAAAAAATAGAAATTTAGAGATATGGGAGTGTGGGCAGAGCCTTGAAAGTAAGTGTGTCTGTAGATACGCAGAAGAGCGGGCAGACGCCGAGACGAATAACAAACGGTCCGTACGGACAAATGGGACGGCTTATGTTTAGACACAAATATGGACAAAATCTGATGATGACCGTACAGGCAGCTGAATGCCATCGTACGTTTAGAAAATTGCAGAGGGAAGGAATGCACAGCCATGCATACGAGCGGAACATGTTATTGGACCAGTAAGCAATTAATTTCGCTAGTAACTTCTGGCTCATCAATCAAAAACTTAATATACTTTTGTCTTTCAGTTATATATGAAACAATAAGTTGCACATAAAGCAATCTCTTATGTATTGAAAAAACTCATCTAACACAAATATCACATGACTTTCCTTACGAATAAATAAATTCAATATAGCAAAGGATACAATATATCGTCGGAAACGAAGAGATGATGTAAACGCAGTCAACTATTATATTTAAAAGTTCGAATGTTGTTGTTGAATTTGTAAATTTCTGCTTCCTATAAACTGTGATGTAAAACAAACCAACATACATTATTTAATCCATATTTGATTTGTTATTTACTTTAACTTTGTTAAAAATGCAAAGCTACCGAGAGCTCTTTTCCACTGGATGATGATGATAGTACAATGTAAAAAAAAATAAAAAATTTGCTTTTTTTTTTTTTTAAAACAAAAATAAAATCTTCCAACAATAACATAAACTATTGTTAAAATGTATGCAAACAAATAAATACCACCTAGACATAGAGAGAACATATGGACTTGTGGGAAAAATGTTTTCAAATATGTGGTCTTAACGCTTGAATAACATACATAGGCGCACACGACCATACCTACGTACATACACATTCATAAACGTATATGTGTATGTATATATATATATGTTTTGTAATTTGCTTAAAGGGCGACACTTTAAAGTGTCCAAAAGAATGTCTTCTTACACACGCACATAATGTCTCGCTTATTCTCTCTTATATGTACAAAAATATACTTGTATGTGTGTGTGTGTGTGTGTGTGTGTGTGTGAGTATGTTGTTTTAATGAAATGCTTGAATAAAATATAAAAAAATCATTTAAAAGTAAATTTACATTTTTAAATGAAACAAACAAAAAATAAAAACAAAAATATAAGAGCTAGAGCAGCAGCAGCAGCAAGCAACGAGACCAGAACCCAAACAATAACGGTAAATATTTTCCATTTGTTTTATATTGTTATGTTGTGAGAAATAACTGTTCACACACTTATGCACATGCACACACACACACACACACACACACACACAAGCATTGCACAAACCAGTTTAATAGACATACAAGACAACCAAGAAAGAAAATTTTAAACCAAATACTTTGCATGGGTGTATATATGTATGAGTTTTTATAGAGTCAGTCATATCATTGTTCGGGGTCAAAGTGGAAAATTGTAGCAATTAAGGAAACCACAATTTGCCAAACTAAACATACGAACGCATAAGAATGAAGTAGACGACTTCACAACAAGGCATCTTCAGTTCATGTTAATATGTTCGGTTGTATATGGGTATGTATATATAGTTAGTATACACTTGAGTGTTCTATGAATGTGTTCATGTGTTTGTTTATATGAATGTACCGTCTACCAAGTCTACTTAAACTCCAATAAATTTCATTTTTCGAAAACTATGCATTTGTAAGGCTCAAGCACACAAAAACACACACACACACACATAAATATATATATATATATATATATATATATATATATATATATATATATATATATATATATACGTCATTCTTTTACAAATGTATGTGTACGAACAACTTTAATTGGTTTAGGTTTTTTGATTTATGCCAACAACCAAAATAACAACAAAAACAAAAATTACAGTAACAACAAACTTAAATAATGCTTTGATATTTATTGATAGCTGGTGCTGCAAAACTGCAAACATGCACAGGCAAAAATATTACTTATGCATACACATACACACACACACACACAGTATGGCTACTACGATGCACAACTAATGCAAAGGGATGATTGCACTCTCTGCGTACTAAGTTCTCAATTTGCAATTGTTGTTGGTCGGTCAGTTGATGATGGTCATAAAATGAACAATAAGTGCAAATATTTTGACATGAAATGACAAAATTTACAAATTTTTTTTTTTTTTGTTAGGCTTTGCAGAAAGTAAATAAAATTCTCGATCTAAGAGTGCATGTTATGAGAGGCATATGCACTATACACTACTACATCTCTACCTATATATGATTTCATAACACATAACAACAATGGCATTTTAATTGTCCGTATATTGTGCAATTATCCCTACTGTTGATTTCCGTTGCCTTAAGCTAAAGATAACATTTGACTTTTATTTCATAACATTATTAAGTAAAGTTATGCACAATACTCTTCCTTTTTTGCTATTATTACAAAGACAATTTGAATGCGGCGAGAGAACGAACCTTTCACTTTACTATCAAATTTCGCAAAACATTATTATAAGAATTGGAAAAACTGAAACAGTGTCGAGAGACTACAATTTGAGATTAATATCTTTTCAGCTTTCAATTTAATTTCAGAATCGTTAGCAAGGTCAGGCTATCAAAATTGATATCAAGTTCAAAAACAAAGATAGTCTATATTAGTCCAAATGACGCGTCTATAGTGAGCATCTAATGTTATCATGCCACTCGTCGTTTTCTAGCGCATACATTATGCCTGCCACGAAAACTCGGTTTTATGTTTACATGATATTACACGAGTCAACAGAAGTACCAATTTGTTTTAGCGTAAATTATTCGTTTATTGACCATAGTTCTAATATAAACTAAAGCATAATGTAATGCGTAATTAATTCATTTTATTACCTATTTAGCCCATATATTGTTTTTAAACGAATGTTATACAACATAATTGTTTATAAACAATACAATAATAATATCTTTTTGTTTATTTTATTTTGTAACCACTGATATGTTTTATGAATTTAAAGCCTTAACATCTTTCACTTATGTTTCGTACCCTCGGTGAAATTTAATTTCGCTCACGGTTTCTGACCCGTGCTTGCCTAGCCCTTTGACAGAGAAGAAGAAAATATCGGCGCATTATTCAATTCATCCAAAAAAAAAAAAAAAAAAAAAAAAAAAAAAAAAAAATTTATTGAAACAATTTGATTTAAGAGTCCAGGCAAAAAAAAAAATACGGCTACGGCTACGGTGAAAAAAAAAAAAAAAAGTAAGAACATTATAGTCGAGCAGAACCGACTATTACAAACCCTACACCACTTCGCCTAGTAGAGTTTCTCAATAATCATATTCCGAAAAGTACGTATTATCTTCACGCAAAGTCTTGGTTAGATTTTCTCTCCATATAAAAATTGCCGTTTCGTGATACCGCCTACATTGTTGCTACGGTGCAAAAAAACTATATCTACCTGATCCAAATTCGTTAAGTTAGATTTCTTTATCAGTTTACTATTAGAGTTCACTTTCACCGATGGCATATTGGAAATGCAAACTTTTATCATATAAAGCTACCATTTCCGTAGGAACGGCTGAACAAATTGATCCGGCCAGTCCATAATTTTCACACCATTTTGAAATGTCGAAATACTGCTACTTAGTCACTTTTGCCGAGAAATTCTGAAAATTACAACTTTTCAAGATAGGGGGTTATATGGATGGGCAGTGATTGGAAAAGTCTACCCATCCGAACCATCTTCAATAGCGTTCGTCCTTGGGGCAAAACATGTCAATGTACCAAAATCCATCAAAATAGCTCCAAAAATTTGCGATCTACATGTTGAATACGAGAAAACAAAACGGACACATGGATAGACAAACTTAGATTGATTCAGAAAGTAATTTGGAAAGTGATTCTGAATCGATTGGTATAATAAAAGATGGATCTATCTGAAAATCTCCTATTCAACTCCTTAGTGCACCCTTGTACCACAACTCGTGTACATGTCCTATTACTTTTCTAATTAAAATACGCGAAGATATCTGGTTCAAAATTTTTTGTAGGCAAAAGAAATATTTTCCAGATGAAGGCTGAAGGCTTCCTGTCTGCATTCACGTGTGCGACTTTCCTCTTTTCTAAGTGTTTCCTTTCTTCAACCAATACTTTTGCTTTTCTCTTGCTCGAAATACATTCTTCTTCTTATTTCCTATCCTCACAAACAATAAATAAATACAATATTTAGCAGGAAAAGTGAAAACACCCTAAAGGTATTTGCCTTATAACACGCTATCGATATTTTTCAATACGATCTCACATGGATATTAAGCATATTGTTCTTGCCAACAAATATTTCACCACGCCTCTCTTACTTCCTTTACTCACGTATATATTCACAAAATCGAATGCATTTGCGGTCAAATTTGGTTTTTTGTTTTTTGTTTTTTTTTGCAATTATACAAAGGAAGCCATAATAATGCTTTCGAAAACCGCCGATGTTCATTTCAAAAGCAACAAAGTGTGAAATATGAAAAAAATTAATATTTCATGAAAAATATCAAATAACAACAAAATATAGTTTCGCCGAACTTAAAAGTATCGATACACAAATTAGAATATTTTATATTGATTTGAAGCGAACCTTGGATACCTGTGACCTGATTACCGATTAATAATGACCATGTTAATGGGCTAATCGAAACAATCTTCATTTTGATCGGTTATGGTGTTAAGCATACATTGGAACCAAGGGTTGAATGTTACACTATTTGACAACACAATTCCCAGAAGAGACACGAGATCGGACATGATGCGAATGTGGTTAAATCAGCCCAGAATGCAAAGTTCGAACGAAAGTTCATGTACCTTATGAAGGAATTATTAAGCGCGGCCGAACGAATCACAATATTCGTAACTCCCTACCTGCTTTACAATGACACGATCATGGGTTTCATTTCAATATATTGTAATATAAATTAGACGCTTAGATGATTGTCCAAAACCCTCTAATGGTTCTTAAAAAACATTTCACCGAAAGCAGAAATATTTTTACATCAGCGTAATAACCTCTGTGAACGTCGCTATAGTACAATGTCTACGGCAATAATGTTCAGAATGTACGGCACATAAATTTCAGGTGACATTATTTCAGAAACTATATATGTTCCCCCATTGTAGGCAAACAATAAACGATCAGGCTTTTCATAACGTCAGCCTTTTTTTTAATTGAATTGAGACTACAGAAGATGTAAGCTTACGTTGGACTTTTCGGACAAAGCGTAAAGCTCAAAATATTTTAGAATAGACGAACGCCTGGCTAAATCAACTTTGCTATGTAGAGTTTATGAAGTCTCTAAGGCGTCTATGCATACGCTACAAAAATATTTAATAAACTTAATATATTCCCTGTGGTGGATATAACAAAACCTGCCATGCGACACATGTTCATGATAATCAGTGATTCTCAAATTAGCACAATGGAAACCTTCAAACATATTAACGAATAGAGATTTTTCAGAGCCAAAATCTAAAACAGATTTTCACTTACTTTCGCTTACTAAACCAACAAATCCAGAGCGAATTTGTTATGAGAAACCTTTTCTGCGAAGATGCTGAAGAAATACGTCAGGGTGATCCAAACTTAACAAAGTAGATTTATTTGATCGAAGTAAGGACGCAGTTTTCTATAACAACGGATCCGCAAATACATCTATGCAATGAGAAGGTTTATATTTTTTCAGGAACGTTTCGAGGGAAGGGGCTCGAAAGATAGTCCCAACCCAACCAAAAAGGTTTATCATCACAAGTAGTCTCTCGGTCGTATAATGTATCCGAAACCTTTGAATTCCACGTGGAACACAATTACCACAGTAAGAATTACTGTTACTAAATATTACAATTGCTGCCGTGGATACCAACCGCGCGACATATAGCAGTCACATTTGCATTCCACGCACAATAGAAAAGGTGGGGCTACAAACATTTATTGTAAAAGCCTTAAGGAAAAGATTGACGAAAAAATCAATAGTTCTATCATCCACCTTACTGTCATGTTAATCCTAACCTTGTTCCACATCCAACCAAGGTCGAGAAAAACATGATCAAAAGTTTTGCAAGAAATCGGCTTGAACATCATATAATTGTAAAACACCAATGATTGCTTAAGAAGTCTATTCCTCATGGGCAAACTCTTACGATTCGACAAAATAAGTACCGAAACCTTTCCTCAATTTAAAAATTCACATTCCGAGCAATTAATCGTATGGATATATTGAAAGTACTTGTAGTATCAATAAAATTTGGAGAGAGCATACATCTTTTGCTTTTTGGATTATCGTAGAGGTGACCATACCCGGTGATCAAAATGAACAAAGAATGCTTTTCCCTTGTGCCACTGAAGCAATAAGTTGCATGTGCTGGCTTTGTGTTCTTCGGGCAAATCTGGAGCAAATGTTCTTCGGGGTGGATTTAAGAGCGCTTGACAATTCCTCGATCGTCCCGACACGGATATGCTTTTACTTCTGGCAAATAATTAACGAACCTTGTGAAGAAACAAAATTACGTTCCGGTCCCCCTAATAAGGATATCCGGAATGCACCTAATAACATATACACGTGATCGAACTTTGCTAACCAGTTTAAGGAGCGCTGCTTTTGAACAAAAGTTTTACACAAAAAAAAACGTACAAAGTGCAAAAAAAAAATGTGTGTATAGGTGTGTGTGAATTAGTGTATATGCAAAAATACTCAAATTACAAACAACTGTCACAGATAAGTTTCCATTGATAGAAATGAACAAAAATGAAATATGTAAAATATAATACTAATAACTGTAACCACATAAAATTTGCACACTTATAGACACAC
Source organism: Glossina pallidipes (assembly GCA_000688715.1). Taxonomy (NCBI): domain Eukaryota; kingdom Metazoa; phylum Arthropoda; class Insecta; order Diptera; family Glossinidae; genus Glossina; species Glossina pallidipes. Next base: position 65,517 of record KK500019.1, on the reverse strand, counting down.
ACAAACACACACGTAGACAGGTGAATAATAGTAATTATCAGATATTAAATAATTGACTAAATATTGAGAGCACACACAAATTCAATTCAATAGTACAAGAGATCAAAAACCATCGACCGCAATTGTTACGTAATGCACTGCGCAGCACTCTGTATGAGACGACTTCATACCGAGTAATTAATTAAGAACTCTTAGAAAGTCTTGTGGAGCAACAAAGATGTACGTAAGACTACTACTAATGAATGCAGAAATTTTTTAAGTGGAACTACAATCAAAGATAAAATCATCACAACTCAATGTACATAAAATTTGAAAAAACGACGACATTTGATAACTCGCTACTTGCGATATTATTCAGACAGTTATCGTAAACAAGATCAATGAACTAAATCATACTCTTTACATGTTTTTTTTTTTAGTGATGGGGAACGAAGAACATACACACATTTTCAAAACCACAACACATCAAATCTGTTGAGATTGCATTTCTAAAAAAATTACTCTGATTTCGCATCAAATGCATGCATTTTTTAATTTAGTTTCTCAGCTACTTTCATACGTAAAGGTTGAACATTGATTCGAGCTCTAAGTCAGTCATCATAAAGTATAACAATAAACAATAAACAATAATAATGACATCTAAACATTGGTATAAAAAAACTGCTGTCATTACGGGAGCTTCGAGTGGTATCGGTGCATGTGTAGCGCTTAAATTAGCCAATGCCGGTATAACCGTGATTGGCTTGGCACGTAGAGTTGAACTTATCGAAGAATTAAATAATCAAATAACCGGTGAGGGTAAAATTCATGCATACTGTTGTGATCTTAACGATGAGTCCAGTATTTTGGAAGCTTTTAAGTGGATACAAGAGAAATTTACAACATTCCAAATCTTGATTTGCAATGCGGGCATGATTAGAGCCAACTTTCTTTCAGGTAAATTTCTTTCAATAAATCAATCTCTATATATTTATGCCCCTTTATCTAAATCTCTTTCGTTTTTGTTTTTTTCTTCCTTTAGAATCGCCCACTTCTGATATAAAGCAATTGTACGATTTGAACGTTTTTGCTACGACAATTTGTCTACGCGAAGGTCTTCGTGCCATGCGTTCTACGCCGAACCTAAATTGCCATATAATCATCATGAATAGGTAAGCGGTAATATCACAAGTAAAGAGAGAAAAAAAAAGCAAAGCTTTCATGCTCTAGTTTCGTTAGGAATTTTCAACGATCATCGCACCCAATAAACTAAATGTCAAACGATTTATGTGAATACATAATACCTATAAAGTGCATCTCATTTGCTGCTTAGTACTAATCTGATGTAATCACTTATCATATATATACGTCGGTTACCCATCGCTCATAGTTCAGCTTCTATCCAAAATAAAGTGGCGCCCGGCAGCCGATATGCTTTGTTTTCCGATATACATCAGTATTTGTTCTCTCTGAAACAGTTTTCCGGCTGAGCCACAGCATACAAGTCGAGTTTCCAACTCAAATTAATCCATGTGTTGGTTCGAGCATCGAATGAAAGACAGGCTTTGATTGATGAACAAGAAACAGACGAAAGCAATGAAATTAGAACAAATACTACGACCATGAATTAATTATTAATTGCGACCTAAGTCGTTGAGAATAAAAGTGCAATGTACTTAACTGCAAAGGACGCAAACGAAACTAAAGTAAATGTCACGACGTAACCTCAAATATGTGGTACCTCTTCTACCGAAGGGCTCTGCCTGCGCGTCTTGTGCTGAATCTTAAATGTTCATTATAAAAAAAAAAAGGAAATTAGAAAACTTTTCATTATTGAGCCGATTCCGTTTTTAAGAATATTAGTGCAAAACTATCTGCTACGGGTCTGAATATTTTAATGAAAATAAATTTTTATTTCCAAGTTAAGCTATTGATCGATCTTTTTAACTTTCAACTGGCGTCTCTCTTTAAGAGAAAGGACTGACGCGCGATATACATATATATATATATATATATATATATATATATGTATATATATATATATGGTATATGTCCTGAAGCGATACTTATTTCCGAATGGTATAAACGATGTAATAAAATTAACATATTCTTTTCATATAGTGACCATATCCAGACAACATACAAACGAACGAACTACATTTCGCAGAATCACTCTTACTGTATATGACTGGCCGGCCAGCAATCAATTAAACACCTGAATTCTATTCATAACCAATTGCAATTCACCAGAGCAATGCATGCATGAATGCATGCACGCACGCATACAGGCATACAGGCGAGCACTAATATAAAGAGCGATGAAAATTTATCATCTTATTATTAATACATTTTTCGCAAGGGAAAGAGTTAAAAGCATTTCACGAACACTAACTTATGTAATAGCTTGAACTCATTGACACACGCAATCTCATCTGTGTATATGTACATATATGTATGTAATGCTTTAGGTGCAAGTAGAGTAAGTCCAATTATTCAAATATTGGCTCCTCTTTTGCTTTGAACAATAATTTTCGTTTTAAAAAAATGTTTACATTTACGTTACAACCCTTGCCCAGTTTACTTTTTACTTTGCTTTTTCCTATAATTAGTGGTGATGATGATGAAATATTGAAATATAAATTTGTATGCATGCGCTTTAATGCATTTTCGTAATAAATTTTTCATAAAAATGAAACTTCAAGAATTCACTTATACTATATTGCTTTTGTACCGACATTTATTAAATGAATTTATGTGAAAAGCATTGAGCTGACAGGTAGGAAAAACCACTGAATGTGGCTGCATGCATTCTGCTCGTTGGTGGTTCATGAAATTTGATTAAATCAATGGCATCATTGCTAATGGCTGTCGGATAGACATCGACACAAATATAAACGTAAACCCAAGTATTTATATACTATACGCACACACATACATATATATATATATATATCTTTGTGTCTATCTGTCTATATGTCTATATGTTTACAACTCTTTACGAGCTTAGCATAAAGTTATTGATGCACTGAAGACACATTACATTTTTAATTTGTGTCCTTTTTTTTTTAACAAGAACAAAAAAATGCGTCTTTACATAGGCAAACTAGACAACTAGATAAATAGGTTTATTTTTCATTGTTAAAAGTGAGGTCTTAAAAAGATTTGATTAGAGAATAAATTTACTGGAATTATATGAGTTAAGAGCTCAGTGTTTATGTGAGTAAGGTATCAGTGTTTAAATGCGCTTTAAGAAAAAAAACTACAGTATTTGCACTTCAAAAACTCCATGCAAGTAAAAAAGAAGTTTGGCCAGTTCTTAAATGCTGCTGAATTAATTGGCAATGCTTACCCGTCCAAGGGAATGAGTATCTTGGAAAACTTCCCAAAAGACATCCTTTCGGACAATTTCAATTACATCATCTTCTCAATACAGAGGTCATCGGATGTTTGATCCCAGTGTTCCAGTTAAGAATATTGGGTATTTCAAAAAAATTTCGACGGCTCAGTTCTTTACACGTTTGGTGTACTCCTCGCCGGCCCAGTCCAGTACCTATCTCTCCTATCTCTCAACGCTACATATCTGCAAAGGATGCCTTCCACTGCAAACCACGGCCCAGCCCATTACGTAACTTCCCTTGAGAGTCTGTCCAGCCTTATGCTGATTCATCATTTTATTCGAATGTCGACAAAACCTTCACTTAATTTTTAGCAGTCCACTTAGTTCAACATTTCCGATTCTATTAATTATGCGAGACCAACTAAGTACTTATATTGACTTAGGCTAGTGACTATCGTCCACTATTAAGCAGATTTAAATCATTTCTTAAAAATCATTTTTGTTTTGAGCAATAAACGCACACAACGCATCGCATTCCTTGCTAATGAGTGTGAAAATTCCCAATTAATGAGAATGACTTCTACCTTAAGTACATAAATGCATGCGTATGCAATTTTATACATACATAGACAATAATATGTTTTTTGTAATTTTAAGTGCATTCATTACAACTGTTGCACTTGCCTATCGGTCTATTTTATGGCGTGTGACTCGACGGACATTATGAGGGTATGAATTTAAAAGTAGGTATGTATGTTTGCGGCGAATTTACATTCATTTCAATATCATCTTCACGTTTTTCAAAAGCAGACACAAAATGTATTTGACTGAGCGCTGTAGCTTTGCAAATTCCATTAATGATGTTATTTTCGTGTTCGCCTTTACATTTGGTGTCATTTCTCTCTGGCGTACGCATAACAGAAATTCAAACTTGAGTGATTATTATGTGCGAGACAGCTTCAGTTAACCACACATGCATTTATGCATGGTTTTCGCTACTTTTTCATTTTGTGCATATCCAGGCGTACTTTTTTTTGCCTCGAAATATCCAACGCCGCTCCGTTGAAAGTATGCTAAATTTATTATTTTACTTAAAACAACGAGATATAAGCATCGACGATGATAGCATGTCTTTTATGGGTACGTGTAATTTTGATCAGCATGAAATTCTAGTCTCGCCCACAATATATTTTTCCTTATTACAAAGGCTTTCGTTTTTATCTCTCGTCTCAATTAGAATAACTACCGTTTTTAACTATATTCCAAGAACTTGGAAGATGGCACACACATCTGACCTCGTCACGTGCAGAGCATCTAGAGTATTAGGACATGTTTACTTGATTCTATTATCGTAGGGTTGATCTTCAAATGTCTTCTTTACGAAACATTAAAAGCTTAGCAAATTGTTTTCTTGATGCATTTGGAGTTCAAAGCTTTGGCGATATACAGTTAAATTTCCCTGTTTTTAAACATATTGTGGGAAAACGTTAACTTCTCATCTACTTGTTAAAGTTTTAAAGACACTTTCGCGTTGAGTATTCAAAATTCGTCTTCAAGCAGATTTCTCTTTCTCTTCTTTTTTCTTTTTTATATATATATATATATTATCTCAACAATTTTCCAGATTGTAGAGCATTCGATGCTAGTGCAGCTAGTGCATTAAAGTGCAAATAAAACGCAAAATAATTCAATTATTAAACACAATTAAGTATTTACAACTCAGAGAACCCACACAAATCCGTAAACGCATTTAATGTGTGCAACGTGTGTAATGTGTGTGGCAGTAACGCAAACGCATACAATGCAATGCAATTGAATCGCTTCATTGACATATATATGAAAATACAATGGTAAATTAATTTATCCAGAGACATATTTATAGATATGCGTGAGTGTTTGTTTATTCACGCACACATACACACATGACGCATGCAAGTGATTTTCATTCATACGCATATAACTGTGTTTATATGTAGACACTTATCCATCATTATCATCATTATCGTCATTATTCTATTTACACACGCCTGTATGATTGATTGTAAGTGAGAGAAGAATTTTTTTGTTTTTTTGCTTTTCTTTTTTTTTTTTATATATAAAATTTTATGAATTATTCGTAAATGAAAATAAATAAAGACAAACAAATAAATGCATAAATGAAATATAATTACATATATGTGTGTGTACATCATATTATTCATATCACATAAATTATAAAAGCTTACCCTACCAACATATGCACATAGATATGTATGCATTTTACATCATTGTTTACATATTTCGCTTTTATCTTTAATTCGCATAATTCTGGCGTATATTCGATTGTGTTGTAAAGTTAATTACAGACTTAAGTCATATTCAATAATTTGTTAATTAAAATACGTTATATGTTATTGTTGTTGCTGTTGCTATTGCTGTTACGCATGGAGCAAACGTTAAGTGGTAATACAAATAATTACAAATATACTACTATACACTGGCGGCATTCTGGTAAACATACGCACGTGCAAACCAGAAAAGCATTAAAAACCAAAATCACAGTCATTGCCGAGTTATTAAGTGAAAATCATTGTAGCATAAACAATACGAACTGAAAAAAATCAACAAATAGTAGTAAAGATATGATGATGATTACAATGATAACGAATACGAATATGAGAAAGATTTACTTCATTAATGTAATTCACTTTAATGGAGATTCTCGTTTGAGGCCAGTTTTATTTTTATGTTACATATATATATATATATATATTTATACATATAAACCGTACGAGGTACAGGTATGATAGAGTATAAATAAAAATGTACATACTTATCGGGAGCAGAGAAGCAATGACGAATTTGTATGCGTGTGCGTGTGTGCTCTGCTTTTTGTATACATGTCCGTGCATGCATGTTACTGCACCTACCTATACCTGTATCTACCAATCCTTTACATCCTTTAAATTGTTGTTGTTGTTGTTGTTGTTATGAACTATAACCTTTCTCAGCAGAGTTCACCTTATTTTCATTTTCTTTTTATTCACTCTCTATCTCTCTCTCTCTCTCTCTCTTTTGTTTTTTTTACATATGAAAATCCATCAAAATGTTTGCTTATGCTTGGTTAATTACTGGACAGCGTACTTGGTCATCGCGTACCCGATGTGTCAATGCCCTTATTCAGCGTTTACCCAGCTAGCAAGCACGCAATTGCTGCTTTATGTCAAACAGTGCGTCAGGAAATACAATTTCTTAAATTAAATATTAAATTAACGGTAAGCATGAAAAGAAACAATATTTTTCTATTTTTCTTTCCTACCTACCACCCCTTTTTCCCCCACAATCACTATATACTCACTCACTAGCTCTGCATCAATCTTGCGTTTTGTCTTTTTCGTGTTCTATTAATATGTCTGTGCATAATTCTGTAGCGAAATTCTAATAACTCGCAGCTTATTTGCCCCCTGGGGTGATGTCAACAGTACGTATTTTACCTTAGTACAGTAAAAAGCAAAGTATAGCAAAAAAAAAAAAAGTGTGCCGAATTCACTTATTAAAATCCGTGGCTTAATTACATTTCAAAAACAAATTGGAAAGAAAAGAAGGCAAACATTTTTGCTTTTTGTTTTTTGCGAAAAAAAAGTTTCTTCTGTTCGGAAAGAATTAGGAAGAAGAGAATGCCGTAAGCGAAAAGGGCGAAACGAACGTAATTAGCAAAATTGCTTGGCAGAGAGCGGTATTGATATGCACGACATTGCTTGCGCTTAATATCGATTGAAACAAAAGCCACATACATAGGATATCGTCTGAGATTTGATGCTGATGTTGAAGAAAGTAAGAAAGAAAGAAGAAATTAACGTTGACTAACCAATTATCGCAATCTTATATGCGTTATGTGCGGCGAAATAAAGGGCGCTATAATCTTTAGAGCGGGGTGCATTTCGACACACAATCATTGCAAGCTCAGGAACGGAAAAAACTCATAGAAAGAAAAACACTGCACTCGAAAATGCAAAAGCAAGTTAACTGATGAAATAAGTGAGAAGTTTCGTTACCCATTTCCTTAATCCTTTCTCTGGTGGTTCGAGCTATATTTGTGGCATTCAAAGGGTAAAGCTTTAATTGGAAATGGCCTGGAGCTGAAAAATAAGGATATTGGATATAATTTTAGTTTTGACTATTCAACAGTCTCATTGTGGACCTCCTTAACCCTTTTCCAGGTACTTATGGCATTCAAAAAGCAAATCTTCCATCATGCGGCAGAAAAATGCCGGTATTGGACATAATTTCAATGTTAACTACTTAACACAGTCGAGTGGTAAAAAAAAGCCTACAAAAGGGAAAACTGTAAACGAAGATACAGCAAATTTTGTAATCGAAATATTCTCTACTATAACCGATTGAGCATTACTGCTTAAAATAAAGGCTTTCATTGATTTGTCTTCGTGACGATCGGTAACAATCGGGACATTGGACAGCCAGCTGTTTCAGCCAAAGATATGCGTTCGAGAGAGTAAGAAATTTAAACCGTTAGGTTGCTTTCCGCCCAATCACACAATCCGAGACACTTTTGGCGACACCAAGACTTCGTATATATCCTTAAGTTTTATTTTTCAAATATTAGGTTAGATATAAACGAAAATTGTACTCGGAAAAGTAACAACTTCTGTTCATCATGATGATTGCGGAGATCGAACCGCAAACTAAACACTAATTAACTAACGTTTTCGAAATATAAAACTCGCATATTCTGCTGTCTAAACGAAAGTGCATATCAGCTATATTTTGTGAAAATGCCAAGATACTCTTCACCCTTCTGATCAAACTAATCCTTTGATCGCTTGCTGCTGGCAATTCGATGCCCAATGAAATTAATTATAAACTGAAAGTGGAATAATCAAACAATTATTTTGAAATATCTAAATATATTTCTCAATTAAAATTTTTAAAGTTCGCCATATATTTATGCTTAGACTCAATAATTTCATTACGAAGCAATTTACATATTCGCATACGGGTGGTCATTTACAATGGCAATAGTGTCTCTTATAAACGCAACCGTTGTTGTTATTATTGTTGTTGTTGTTGTTTTCTTAACAACTTTTATCACGTTTTATGTTAAACAATTTTATCTTTACTTTAATCAAGTGCTTAAATAAACACCAACACAAACTCGCCCACACATACACGCACACACGCACACATTATTGTATAAACGCACCGGATTACAATATAAATGAAAACAAACAACAAACAATCAGACAAATGAACGTATAAAAGCGAATAAATGACTGAATGAACTGACATACACGCACATATGCCTACATGTGTAAATCTATATTGTGTATACGTACATGTGTGTGTGTATGCATATGCAAAAATTTCATACATACTTGATAATGAATGTACATCTCATGTTCATTTGTTGACAACACATCAGCCAACTCTTCATAATTCCGTGAAAGGTAATGGCATTATTACCCTCCAGACAACCTCAAGCCCAGTCACGTGATGTGAATGGACCAAAGCGAAAGTACACATATGCCAACCAACCGTTACTGTCAATCTAGGCGAACACACTTGTTTACATAAACAAATGATTGCGTGTTCGTGTAAATGTAGATATTTTGGCCAACATAAAGGAAGGATTTTACATGTTCTCGCCGGCATGCAGTAAATGATAATAACGTAAAAAAAAAAAATTCTGCTAGAGGACTAAAGTAGGCTAAATAGCCTGCGGGTAATTAAATGGGAAACACAAGAACGGAAATTTTCGCTTGTTGCTCGCTTGATATCCCGCCGAACCCCATTTTGTCAGTATTCCTTAATTATTTGACGATTTTCTATACTCACCCCGTATCAAGCATACTAAATTTTGTCATAGTAATGAAATGAGCACATAATAGCGAGGGGGCAGTCACAATCAACTGGAGACTGTTTAATAAGCATTGAGCTATTTAGCCATTTTTGCACCGTTACAATTTGGCTTAAAACAAAGCAAGCCGTCAATGACGATGAACTGACGAATCAGAAAGTGACACCCGATCTATTTGAGGCTTGTATTTAATCGATCACAAGGCAGCTTACTGAACTTTACTCCAAAAAAAAAAAATGCTTAGCTTGTGTGTCTAACCACTTTGCTATTCCTAATTAATAGTATTCTAAACAATCGTCGGCAAACTTAAATTGAAGGGAAAAGGTCATTGGGTAAAAAAAGAAGACCATTGCTACTGATCTGGAACCTTCAACTTGAATGTAAAAATATTTGCTTTTCGCTCACGTATTTCGCCAGGTTCGAATCATAGCTACACTCCTCTTGCTTTCATTGCTGATGGGATTCTTGTGCACGTTCACAAAGCTAATAAGACCAATAACTTCTAATGGAATATTAAATTCTGCTTGGGTCTTATACGAATTTTCCAAAATTTTATTCTTGTCAAATGATCGTTAAAATTTACTTAATATTACGTCAATTAACATTTGTTCGTCTTTCAGAGTATTAATCCCGGCATGGTTGACACTGACTTCCTAAAAGTATATGCGACCGCATCCAAAATGCCAAAGCTAAATACTGAAGATGTAGCGCAAGCATTATATTACACATTGGAAACACCACCTCACGTCCAAGTCGAGGACGTTACTCTGCAAAGCGTACCAATTCATGGCGAATAAACGAAAAATTGAGAAAAAATTTTTAAATAATGATTATTTTTATATATTTGAAATAATTTTTTAAGCAAGAAATAAAGAATGAAATTTTATTCGCCTCAGGCATCAGTTAGTGTTTTCTCATCCTTTCAAAAAATAGTCACACTAGGTCAATAACGATTGCTACTAAAATCCGATAACAATTTTGAATTTTGTCTATGGCATAGACGAATTTGTGCATCATGAATTGCGCTGGAAATCATTAATTAGCAAAAGCAAATAGAACAAAGAAAGAATATAACGACCTCATTCCCATTTTCTGTCTGCACATGATGGAAAGAACAAAAATGTAGAAATTAAAAGAAAATGTACGATCAATTGCTATACTTTAGGTTAAAAAGAATTTCATCTGCTCAAAATTTACTATTCATTCAATTAAACAGCGGATAAGATGTAGTTTGCTAATGGCGCTGATAAACTTTTCTTCCGTAAGCCATCAGAAGCAGCAGGAATGTAAAATATGTAATAATAAGAGAAGGTAACAAATAAAGAACATGATAAAAGCAAAGAAGGACGTAGAAGGCCAAGAAATTCATTGTAAAAATTTTAATTAAACTGATACGCACCTAAATACTTAAGCAGCAAATTATTGTCCACTTTATCCGAATATCTTTCGTACAACGTTTATATAAAAAAAAAAATAACAATAATAACCTTTGTCATAACCCCCACACAAAGAAGAGTAAGACCTTTCTAGGAAACTTCTACTTTTTTGTTTTTTTTTTTTTGTGAAGTTATTATGGTGCGCGCACTTTGTACAGATAAAGGCCCTATCCAAGGGACCCAAAATCGATTACGCTGCCCCACGTTACGCCACCATCTAGTTAGCCAATTAACTGACGAGGTAGTAAAATTCACTTCGAAATTGTGCACAAAAATCCAATGTTTTGACTTTAAGACCTTGTACGTAGATATTGCTTTTTTATTACATACTATTGTCAAAATATTTTCGCCAAACCGTTGATAATTCTCTATACAAATTTTTTACATAGTAAAAATGATCTATGAGATCACATCGCAAATATTATTGCTCCCCCGTAATCATCATGTCCACGGGCAAATTCCTTTTGAGTAGTTATTTCCAAAAAACTTCGATATATAAACTGTGTCAAAAACACCTCATCATGCGGCTGATTTAGTCAACACGACCGCCATCAATATTATGAGCTTTTTGAAACATTTTCGCTTTTCAAATTAAGAAATCAAATGATGTGTATTTAAAAATTGTCGACTGAAGAACATAAGAAAGATGATCTTTATAAATAATCACTAATAAATTCGTGTATCGTTTAACATTTGCTATAACGCAAAAGAGAGCCACGTTGGGCATGTGTTATGCAATAAATCATAAAGAAAGTCGGAAACTTAGCTCCCGATTTCGATCAACATTTCGCAAAAAAAATATGTTTATGGTAAACGTTTTCTTAGGAGGAAATAAATTTTAAGCCCCTGCACGTTCGTTCCAGCGAAACGGAATAACACGATAATATATTCATTTAAAGGCATACCCGATTCCGCCTGAGACTTCATTATCGGGCAAAGCATACTTTACCTTATATTCTTTAATTATGGTAATAATTGACAATTTTACATATCCTAACATGCTAAATGTACTTAGACAGTCAACGTCAAATTTAACAAGCATTTTATAACTTGAATTCCAGTAAGAAAATGCATTTCGACAGAGCAATCATAAAGATTATGCACTAAAAGAGGCTTGCGCTTGGCGGAGGAAAACAAAAGCACCAGATAGGAACCTATTTACACCAACTCTTGCTAGTAAACCTAAATTGAACTTACGCTTAAGTCCAGTTATTACGTTCTAGTTATATAATTATTTATGTGTGTTTCGATGTTTGTGGAAGTAAGCCACCCCAGTCATATGAAAGCGTACCATATATCGCTTATCTAGCAAATAAAATGAAAAATGGCGGATATTCAGAAATTTCTTACAAATTGCAAACCTTGATTCCCTTTTTGATTCTGAAATACATTTAATTCGCAAATAACGTACAATTTAGAAAACAAAAAGCTACTCATGCATCTGCATATACGCATGTGTGGATTATTAACTAAATTCATCAAAAGCTATACAAAGATGATTAATAGATTCAATCCAATTGACAAAGGATGGTATGCGTGCGCAGTTATTTTATAATGAAATTATAAAAACATCAGTACGCAGAAAAAAAGATTTTATGTAGTCTCGACTTTAGGCAAAAGGACAATATAAAAAAGAACATAATAAAAGATCTAAAAAAAGCCTTTACAACTTACCAGTATGTTCCAAGATTTTCTTCACAAAGAATTTCACAAATTCGCGCCACGCGGCAAGCTATAAATTATAAAAATTGAAAAAATTCTGCTGAAGGGCTAAAACGATGCGAAGAGCCTACGTGTAATTGAATAGAAAATAGAAGAATGTAAATTTTTTTATTCGCTTGCTACCCGGTCGCTTGCTACCCGATGTACGAGACGCGTTTTATCAATTTTTTTATAATATTTAATGATTTTTGTACGCAACGCATGAAATATACTAAAAAGTTTGTCAAATGTACATTTCCTCTACAGATATGTAATTTTTATTGTCAGCGTTGATTAGTTTGCCCATAATGCAATAAAAATTTTCATAAAGTGGCAAGTGTGTCTTTGGGGCGAATTTAAATGGTCAAAAGTGTATTGAAAGAGTGAAAAAAAGCACATGGCAGTAAACTTTTAAAAATTATTTCCTGTTTCTTACTTGACTTTCGCAAATTAAGAAAAACTACCAATACTTCATTATATTCATTACCTATTGCACTTTACACCACAAATTTATACAACAGGGATGCCATAGTATTTCTTTTTTAAGTAAGGCAATCCTATTTAATATTACATATGTATGTGTCCCAACTATTCTTTGATAGTTTTATAGGAATAAACATATCTTTACCTGACAACTCCACTGCTATCGTGGAAAACTTGAAAAGTGTGAAAAAAGACAAATTGAACAAAAACGCGATTCAGAAAAATAAATTAATCGTGTTGAGTGCGTAATTTAAAAATTTTTCTTCTCACAAAGATTTATTGTTAAAGGTAAGCAAAGAAAAGAAGAAATTAAGTGACAATAAAAGAAAACAAAATGTGACAGTGCAATAGTCTTATGATATACTATGCAAGTTTGACTAGCTGGCAATTAAGTAAATGATACGATTTGTATAATAAAAGTGATTGATCAGAAGAAAAAACAATATGTTAAAATTGAATATCATATTAGAAAGTTAACGGGTAATATTCCTTAATTGTTTGTAAAAAGGTCTAAAGTACAACGTTCCGAATGTGCACTTCTAATCGTGACACGGCGTTTTTTTACCAAGGTTTTCAGTAGTCCATTGTATACCTAACGTAATATGTCTTACTATTTATGGCTGCAATTTTGGCAGACGATAAAACATTTGTTTTAAAAATCTGCTCAAGATTACGAACATTTTCATTGTTTTGCCCAGAAATGTTTTTATTCTTGTACTTTCATCAGTGCTTATCAAACTTAGTGTGTACGGATGTGCCTGTTTTTTTTTTTTTTAATTCATCTTTTTATTTATTAATATCTTTTTCCTTGTTTTTTTTCAAATATTTACAGAGCAGCGCTTGTATAATCGCCGTCTACTAACTTCTACCGCTGCTACACTACCCGCCCCGCTTTCTTTAATAATAATTCGTTACAAACACACTCACATACACAGACCCTAAAATGTTTATCTGGGATTGGTTCACTGGTGTTTTAGGATATTTGGGTGAGTATAAACTAAGATACATGGCTTCACATACATACATGTTTTTATTTATATATGCATGCTTTACACTTTTTCTTATATTATTGACTATCAAGTTCATGAATGGTATTATTAAGTTTCTTAACTCGTAATTTGCCAGCGCAGCACATGGGCTGCACAAACACATCCATACATATACGTATATATTCATGCCATGGCTTCTTTAATAAAACAAGTATGTTATATATATATATATATATATATATATATATATATATATATATATATATGTGTGTGTGTATGTGTGTGCGTTGTGTATTGTATTATGACCCGATTTCAAAACATTCGAAATCTTTTCACTTTCATTTTTCCAATTTTTTACTTTTGATTTCAAAACGATTGATTTTTAATATATTAAAAATTCAGGTCTGTGGAAGAAATCTGGCAAACTATTGTTCCTGGGTTTAGATAATGCCGGTAAAACTACGCTACTGCATATGCTCAAAGATGATAAATTAGCACAGCATGTACCAACGTTGCATCCCAGTAAGTACAAATTTTCAAAAAATCTCGATAAAATCATTTCATTGTTATTATTTTTCAAAATTATTCCAGCATCAGAAGAATTGTCTATCGGAAATATGCGTTTTACAACATTCGACTTAGGAGGTCACACTCAAGGTGAGTCGAACATGGGACTAAGCATTCAACCACACATTGATGAAGGAAAAACTTGTACTTATTCAAGATAAACGAAAAGGAAAATGAAAAGAAAACGAATTCTCTTACAATTGTCATTTCAAGAGAAACGCAAGAGAAACTTCGAAAGAAGAAAAAACATCCGCCTCGAAGATTTCTTCCACGCATAGTACACGCCTGACTAGGAGTACATGTGATAAATCCTAGCCGCCAATTTAGGTTTTTGTAGTCATGACAGGGCAAGCATACTTAACAATACGTACAAAGATACATGTTTTTCACTACTCCTCGCCCCCTTTTCCGATATTTGCAATTTGTTGATGGAGTAAATGCTTATAAAGTTTCAACATCATTACGCCAGATGGCACCCATAAAAACTTATACTTCGCCCAAAGATCTCCCGTGTTCGATCAACATTCTTAATATGATTTTATCCCATTTAGTTAATACATATCTGGCAGGACAAGGAGTTGTACACGACTGGAGATTAATATCTCTGCTGTGTGTTCGATAAGTAATGGAATAGTACTAAAGTGTCACAACTTCACCTTGTACGAATCGGGCAATTAGTCACTCAAAGTTGATCTCGTTTTATCTTAAGTAATGGAATAATGGACCAGCAAAAATGTGCCAACCTACCCTCCTCTCGGTTGGTAATAAATGGCTTAGTTAGTAAGTCGAGAGATATTGAAGCGAATCTTATTATAGAACCTCAGGTATAATGACAATAATCATTCCCGAAATATAACTGTACTTAGCCGTTTAGCTTATAGCACATAGTTTATAATTATAAAGACTTTTTGATTTCGCATCAGTGGAATAAATAATCGACGAATTTTTTTTATTTTTTTGCATTTTTCAGCGCGTCGAGTGTGGAAAGATTATTTTCCTGCTGTTGATGCGATTGTGTTTTTAATAGACGCCTGGGATGGCGGACGCTTTCAGGAGAGTAAAGATGAATTGGACTCGCTGTTATTAGACGAGGCTTTACGTAATTGTCCAGTTTTAATTTTGGGTAATAAAATTGATAAACCCGGTGCAGCCAGTGAAGATCATCTAAGAAATTTTTTCGGACTTTGTCAATTTACTACCGGGAAAGTAAGTAAAAACATAAAAAAAAAACTTTTTACCGTAAATTAATTAATAAAATCTAAATTGTCATCTCTACAGGGCAAGGTAGCGCGTTCAGAATTGCCTGGTCGTCCTTTGGAATTATTTATGTGCTCCGTATTAAAGCGGCAGGGTTACGGCGAAGGCTTTCGTTGGTTGGCGCAGTATATCGATTAAGTTAATGTTTAACTACAATAAAAAAGTTAATATTTAATTAAGACTCGTACGCGTTAATTCCATTAGCCAGCAGATGATAGAGTGTGTTTTTTACAACAACAATAATAGCCATTTTCTATTACTCTCACCTTTGCATAAAGAAAAAAATAAACAAGAAGAGAATAAACAGCATCAACTTAATGCTAATAAAAATACTAAGGAGAAAACAAAAACTAGGAAAAAAGGGCCAATTTTTTTTTTTTTTTTTTTTTCTTTAATACTAAAACGTTATATGGAAACGGTTAACAAGCGCAGGTTCAATTGAGAAAAAAAAAGTGGAGCAAAAGTACCATTTAAAATTTTTGTCCTTATATAAGAAGTAAACTATTTAATATTTTAAAATCCACGGAATCCTTTCCTGGCTTGAGACTGTAACACCATAAGCTGTTAGGCTGGTATTTAAAAATATATTCCAACTTTTTTTTTTTAAACTCCTTTTCTTTTATTCCTCCTGTGATGGTGTTTCCTTATGATTTGTGTCTAGTTTTTTCTATTTTCTTTTTTAAATTCTTTCAATTGTAATTATGTAATGTGGAATTATTATTTGTGTATAAAAATTTCTATACAAATTCTCTAAAATAAATGAAAACAAAAAACTTCCGAAAAATATAAATTTTAAATAATTTTTAAATTATTTTTGTTTAATTTTTTTGCAAAAACCGTTTACCATAAGCAGGTATTGTAGACTTGATATTTTTCGCGGACTATGTTGCACAGGAAAAAGAAAAATTTTACTCAACAGTATGAATAGAATCAGCAATTGTTTATTCAAATCGTTTAAGCATACCTTTCAATGCTCTAGCAAAATATAATATAATATAAGAGTACTGGAACAGCACTTGAAAGGTGCTTTTCATGGCACACCATCGGCGGTTTCGTTTTTTGGCATTTGAAAGGTTGTCCTATATTAACTTCAACCCCGCCCATTTGAAATTGCCTAAATTCTCCTTCTGCTTTTTCTGCAATCGCAACTAATCAAACAACTTGCCCGTAATTATTTCATGTCCTTACATTTTGAAAATTTTAAACTATATGTTTATACATATGCATATAAATAGTGTAGAAAATTGAGAGCACAAAGTTGCTTTCAATAAATTGCAACGCTTCGATAAATGAGAAATATCCTCCTCCGAGGTGTTAAATGAGATATGCAGGAGCATATAGCACTTCATGTTTTCAGTGTTGTAAAAAGTTAAAAAAAAGTAAAAATATTCATTTCATTACCACATCCGAAAGAAGAGAAAATGTACATCATGTTCCTTTAAAAACTTTCAAGACAAAACTTATTTTTCTAATTTTTATAAATTCTTTATTAGTATTTTTTTTTCTTTTATTTATTTTTTTTAATTTTAATACATTTACATCGAATCCTTAGAAAGGTATTTTTGAAAAGGGTTCGGAAACTTTGAAAAAATCTTTTTTTTCTTTTAATAATTTTAGAATAAGTTTAACTAAGTCAGCAGATATTAGCGATGGATTGGTCGGTTAAGCACTTTTTTTAAACTTTAAAATAAGAGAATTGCAAAGAGAAGAGAAGAGAACTTTTACTAATTAGAGTAATAGTAGTAGTAGCGCTCGTAGAGTATCATGTAAGATGCATGATGAGTAATGAATATCGAACAAAGGCTGGTGGTGGGATCAGGTCGTTTAGGCAGTTATGCGTTTAGGCACTACATATCCGTACATATACCAGTATATAGAATGTTAACTTCTGTGTTTGAGGTGCCAACACCAAAGGAACTTGTTTAGAAATTTGTCTTTGATCCATTTTCCTCTATTCCAAATATCGCTGCCATTTAAATGATTTCCTCTTTTATGGATACGTTGACAGAGAGACCATCATGAACGTGAACTCATAGCTCCATCCATGCGACGTTTCTTTTTCTTTTTGGCTGTAAGACTCTCTTGACCACTGTCAGTGTTAGATGAACACGAATCATTATCATCATTGTTATTATCGGCCGCCTCACTTTCGCTGCCCGATGATGATGAACTAGAAGAAGACGAACTAGAATTACTCGAACTGTCTGACGCAAAGCCAGTGCTCTGATCAATATTAATACTATCCGCGATTTTAGCTAATTCTGGTTCCTTCTCATGTAGCACACGTAACCATTTTCGTGACAATTTTGGCCGACCTCGCACAGTTTTATGCCAAACTACGGGGAAATTTGTGCGACTACAAAAGTTCTGCGTTATAGCAATGGTGTCGTCCAAATTTAAAACCACGTGCCACCAACCGCCAGGTACAAATACCGTTTCACCAGGTTTCTGTAGAATTTCAATTGGCTTATATTCATTTGGCCAGTCCGGTTTTCTAGTACGCGGATATGTAGTGCTAAACCATGTAATAGCTTCATCTTTTTGCTTTCCACCTAACGTAGAGGATACTTTTAATAATTCTTTCGGCGTTTGCGTGGGAAATAAGCACCATCGTTTATGGCCACGTATTAACGCATTCCAAGCGCTAGTGCCTAAAGGATCTATATGTATGCCAGTTCCAGATCTAGACGGTCCCATCACAAACCAACGATACGGCGGCCTACGATCTTCGCCACAATACTTAAATAAGTCGTCGCGAAAGTATTTCGGTACTACGTAATCCTCTAGCAATTTCCGGCGACGGTGATGTTCGCCAAAGCTGCTATCAAATATATACAGTGGACTGTCGTCACGTGTCGTTTGCATATACTCAATATAATACTTCATTTTCATTTTTACACTGTAGCCCTCATTGTCTTCGCCGCATTTGAATTTCTGGTTACGATACTTTTTCGCCAAGCGTGGCATTGTCCACTTGTCCAAAGCCTGCCAACCTTCTTGACAGCCTTCAATAACAGCCGGCATGTATGGCTGCTCATAGCGTCTTATAAACTCTTCACAGCTGACTTCGTCTTCCTTAATGCGTTCGGCATTGTCTTCCACTTTACAGAATGGCTCAAAGCGTTCAGCGTAGCACAACGCTGTCCAACCTTCCTTGTCCAATTCGGGTCGTGCCTTACGCTTAACTTCACGAGTTCGCTTACGGGAGCGCTTTGGCAATTTAAACTCTTCACTCATTTTCTTATTAACTTGGAACGCTCGTAAATAAATTTATTATTTCAATTTCTAAGAGAAAGACACTTTTTTTTACATTCGCGATTGTTCTTTTCTCAATGGTAGGTTCAAAAGTTGCCAGAAAGAAAATCAATCATCAAAAACAATTTAAGAAACTTTCAAAGCGAACAGCTTTCATATTTAGTTAATTTTACAAAATATATATTAGTGCTTTTCAAACTTAAACTATGTACTTTATTTTCATGTCTGGTAATACTAGTTTCGTTCGGAAAAAATGGTATCTCGTTTTAGAAAAGGTAGAGGATTAAATTTAATTATTTTTCTTCTTATTATAAATTTTCTCACGTGACTTTCATCTTTTCTAGATTTATATAACGCTCAATATCGTCTTTTTGATCATCGGGTGTTTGTTAACGGAGAGATAGAAGCTTTTCTTACTGATTTTGAAACGGAACGAAGGGATTCGGAAGTGGATTCATTATTCAAAGTGACAGAAAAAGTAGGAGCTTTGAAATATCAATTAGCTCACATCAACTTTCCGATCGTTGCTCATATAAAATCCTTGTCAACGGAGCTTCAAAGTGTGGCCGATAAGATCACAGATATACTTGAATCTGCTAAAACAGAGAAACCGGTGAAAACTTAAAAACACAAAAGCAATTTCGTTCTTTTATATATTCATAATTCTAGCCAAGTGAAGAATTGGTGCAAGCCCGTTTGGAGCGTGCCAAGCGTCGCGAAAACTTTGAAAGTGATTTGAAATATAACTATCAACGTTTAGACGTTTCTTTCATCACCAAAGAAGAAGAGATCGCCGAACTTTATTCCGATTTGCAACTAAAATTGAATATACCCAACTAATAAATCGCGATGTCCAATGTTACAACTATCAAAGATACTCGTATTAAAGTGAAAATATCCCACAAGTTGCTTAAGATATTGGAAGATAACCGACAACACATCCATGAAATACCGGAACAATTAGCTGGAACTTTGCAGCAAGCAGGCTTCAAATTTCCTTCCGAAGTGGAAATAATAAAAGATGATTGTAAGACAGAGCCTCCTAGAATTGATTTAAAGCTATTAAAAAGCATACTTTCAATGGACAACGGTTTTCTTAAGGAAGCACAAAATGATGCTTCTAAGGCCTTGACTTTAGACGAATCGAAAAAAGAAATCAAATCGGAAGACAAAGCTCCAAATACGGAATTATACCTGCATTTAAATGAATTGCACTATTTAAGATACCTTCTCGAGCATTTACGTAAAGAAGCAGGTACCTCATTACATTTAAACGATCTTTTAGAAACGTCTTCATTGGAGTTACCCCAAAATGAGGTTATAGAACGAAATCCTATTTTGGAAGCTCGTTGTCAACGTCTAAGAAAAGAACAAGAAAATCGAGAATACGCTAAAATGACCAAAAATGTAGATTCCACTTATAAGCATTATCCCGAAGATACTATTGCGTACCAGAGTAAGTTTAAAATAAAAAAAATTACTTTGCAAAAAGATTCATAATATTTATTTGCAGTTAAAGCATTAAATAGTCAAATAATAGCTGTGCTACAGTTTGTGTTCTCGGTAGCTGCAGGCTTTGTATTCGGTTTTCTTGGCATTGAATTAATTATAGGGAACTTGGATTTTGGCTTACGTCTACTATTGGGCATAATGTTCGCTTTAATTATCGCTTTGGCTGAAATCTACTTCCTGGCTAAAAAACTCAACGAATATGATAATACAACCGAAATTTTTAATAGAGCGCCGCCCTCGATGGCGACAACACCAACAAAAACAAATAAATTGCATACAGATTAGGTGAATATATGTAACGATTAAGTGTTGTGTTCATTGTTCATAAATTATACTTATAAGAAAATAATCAAATAAATATTCAATTTTTGCTTATTCTCAATTTTGTAAAACATATAAAGACATAAGACGGTTCTTGAAAATTTTTCAAAGCAAAGAATGTCTACGTATTTTGATTTTCTTATTAGTATTTAACCGAGCACTTATTGTTCTACGGGTGATGCAGTTTGGTAACCATGCAATTATTTGCATTTATTAGGTTTGGCAACGCTATTGATCTCTTTAAAGAAATAGCAAATAAGTTTAGTTGCGATTTACAGGCAGATTTAGCAGTTTACCAGTTTAATTATATTGCGCAATCTCGTTTGATACCGCGTTAAATATTTTAGAAAAAAACAAGTAGCTTACAAAATGGTAAGTAGTTAAAAATAAAGAGTTGGAAGATAATACTTAAAATTAATTGAAGTCCCGCTTGAGTCTTCTTAAATAACACTCACTCCAGCGTTTTGAATTTAAGGTATTTTGCTGAGGAGAACTTTTATTATTTTTTTATGCCCATCTAGCCTATACAACGCATTATCTACGCCTTAGGACAACGTACCTTGCCCTTGTTTAATAGTAACAATAACACATCGCAGATCCTACGCAAAATGTCTTCTTCGGTATTGGCCACTGAATCATCTACGAAGGGTAAAAGAGCCACAAACCAAACTTTTAGTCCATTTTTATTGTATTAAATTCTCTATAATTTTGAACATTAATTAAAGGCATGATTATTTTAAATCGACCGAAAGCACTAAACGCCATTAATTTAGAGATGGTGCGGAAAATTTACAAACATTTGAAAAAATGTGAGAAAACCAAATCTTTAATGATCATCAAAGGAACCGGGGATAAGGCTTTCTGTGCGGGTGGTGATGTGAGAACAATTGTCGAATCCGGGCCGACGGAAGAATCGAAAACTTTCTTTCGTGAGGAGTATACAACGAACGCATTGATAGGCAATTATAAAATACCTTACATTGCCTTAATTGATGGTATTACCATGGGCGGCGGCGTAGGCCTTTCTGTTCATGGTAAATATCGCGTAGCTACAGAACGCACATTATTTGCTATGCCCGAAACAGCGATTGGTTTGTTTCCGGATGTCGGAGGATCGTATTTCCTGCCACGCCTACAAGGAAAGCTTGGGCTATTCTTGGGATTGACTGGCCACCGCCTAAAAGGCGAAGATGTTTTAAAAGCTGGTGTTGCTACCCACTATTGCGATAGTTCGAAATTAAGCGATTTGGAGACAACATTATTAAATTGTCCAGACGCTGACGAGGTACCAGACATACTTAACAAATTTAATAAGCCATCGGACAAACCATTCAGTTTGGCTCCGTTACTCGAAAAAATTAACAAATGCTTTGACGCTGAAAGCATTGAGGAAATAATTGAAAATTTGAAAGCAGACGGTAGTGAATGGGCTTTAAAAACAATAGAGGTAATTACACGTTTTTGCTAAACTAATCGAAATTTACCATATTTTTAATGTAATTCGAAATAAGCAAATTTGCAGGCTCTTTGCTGATTGCTAATCATTTAAACTCGGTTTAAATGCATTGAGAACTTTTAAATGATCATTAATGATAGCAAAGAGAGAGATGCAATAGCATAAAAATATAAGACGTAAAAGAAAATGCGTCTGTCTGCCTTGCATAATTTTAAATGTATGCCCTACCTGCATAGGGTACAAAGATCGTTCTTGCGTTAGTATATATTATATACAAATATGAACAAAACGTTTTGAAATTCATTAATGTTTAGATATTAATTATAAATATAAACAAAAGATAATTTTAAGATCGAAAAGTTCGCATGTAAACAACAGTGTTACAACGAAAATCGCAATGTGTTAACGAGTTT
Organism: Glossina pallidipes; assembly: GCA_000688715.1. NCBI lineage: Eukaryota > Metazoa > Arthropoda > Insecta > Diptera > Glossinidae > Glossina > Glossina pallidipes. Next base: position 42,957 of record KK500019.1, on the reverse strand, counting down.
CAAGTCACGTTTAATATTGGAAGCACGGAATATGGAGAACATGCTTCTCAATTTTCGCTGTTACGGTAAATGCTTTCTAGGAAAATTTTTAGTAAAACTTTTCAGAGAATGCTGGGATTACTTTTAAACGTGCTTTCGTACACTGCATAGGGTTTATTAAATTTCTCAGATATCCTGCAACGTAACACTTATGGTAAAGATTTTAGAAACTGTGACATTTTCAATAATTTTGCAGGAAAGAAGTTCTAATATGTTAGTAGGGGAAGCTGGAAGGAGAGATAACTTTGTTAAATGGTTTCTTTCTACTTTTTCGATTGAAAAGAAAGTCTCCTAGAAACTTCTCTTTTCACTAACCAAGAACTAGAAGTAGTTTCGGGAAAATTCTCTCTCTCCCTCTCTCTTTATATATATATATATATATATATATATAATTATAATGTTTATTTACTTATTTAGTTTATCAAAACTTATATTACATATATGTATATATATCCAAAGAATATATAATTTCCTTTCCGTTAATCCAATACGATACGTTAGGTCGTTGACAATAATATTTGAAAAGAAATATCCTCTTGCTTCCCACATATATATATACATAATAGAAATTAATTAGGTGAGGGAGAGAAAAGTAAAATTTTTGGATTTGCTAACTGAATGTATTAAAATGAAAGCGTTCAGATTACATATATAGTGTACTCATATTTACGACTAAGGGTCGTAGCATTTTCAAGCTTAATATATCTTACAATATCTAATGTAAAATTGGGATGAAAGTATTAAATTACCAAGGGGGTCCCTTAAGGTTAAAATTAACTTTTTTCTTCTTCTTTCTCTATTTGCTTTCCAGACTCTTAGCAAAATGTCGCCGACATCATTGAAAGTAACCCACCGACAATTGGAATTAGGTGCTAAACTCTCACTGCCACGTTGCTTGAACATGGAATATCGTATAGTTTTACGTCATTTGCAGAATAGCGATTTCAAGGAGGGCGTACGTGCTATGCTTATCGATAAAGATCAAAAGCCGAAATGGCAGCCAAACACTTTGGAAGCGGTTACTGAAGAGCGGGTACAATCATTCTTCGCTCGATTATCCGATATGGAAGAACTTAAACTGTAAATTGTTCTTCTTATGATTGTCGTAAATCGTTGTTGTCTTGTTGATGTTTTTTGTTCATGCACGATTTTACTGGCTATGAGGCCGGCAATCAAAATTGTTTTAAGCTTGCTGAATGTGAATGTGTGCCTGCACTTTTCCTTCATGCTATCCATTATATTTCGAATTGGATGTTGCTAAATCGTTCATTTCGAGCATAAGCGTATAAGTGTAGTAGAGAGTGCTATGTGTTCACATCTTAGAACATTCCACACTTGGGCATTACATCCAATGAAATTGTTATTACATCCCGTTGAAATTGTTTTCATTGTATATATACATATATACAGCATATATTATACATACGAAAGTATTGGCACAACAACACTTTTGTTTAACTGATAACTGATATTTTTCTGAATGAGTTTTTTTATTTGTGTCAATTTCTTTCTTTTTCAATCTTTTTTGCGTAAATTTACAGAGAAAAATAATCTAACATTGTCGTTGTAATGAGGAGACTGCCTAACAACATCTAGCTCTCAACTTTATAACTCTGGCAAATCGGTTAAGTATATCGATATATGTATATACCATTATTGTTGAAGGCATTTAGTGAAATTATTGTGTATTGAAAATGAAAGTAAAGAAAGAATAAAATTAATCTTAAGCATAAACGGTTATACATATAAAACCATATACATTTTTATAAAGTCTTGCAAAATGTGCCCGACATATAATTTTACTAATTTATACATATATACATACAAATATAAATATATTTAATAAATGCTTATAAGATGAAGGAAATAAACGAAAGTGAAATATTAGAAAGATTACTTGAGTTTAATACTTTCCTGTACCATATCATTTAGTTCGACCAGTTTTTCAATGTCAGATGACGTAAATCCCAGTTTTGATAGTTCCCCAGTCCAGGCTAAAACATCAACACGTAATTGCAAACGTATCTTGTCATCATCGGACATGATCGAATTGCTTAATGATAAGGCGGAAGCAATTGCACTGCCACCAGCGCCACTCTTTAAATTCTTTAAGCGTCTTAACGATTCTTCGGTTTTTTGCACCGAGGTTAAAACATCATTAACAACGTCCGAGTAGCTAAACAAATACCAAAAGATATTTCAATTAAAGTTTCAATTTGTTAAGCAGATATACTCACTCCTTTGTTAACTTATTTAATACACGTTGTAAAACACTCTTCACTACCTTCTCGCCAAGATTGGATAGCTGATCTTCGTTGAAGATTTTCAAAGGCTTTAGTATTTGATCGACGTAGTTCGAACAGCGTGTTGGAATATCGCGATTGGTTTTCCTATATAAACGGGGCAAATCATTAACTTGCCGCACATTCTCCGTGCCGCACTCGTTTATTAAAGCATCTACTAAAACTTGTTCTATGGTAAATAAATGTTTCATTATTGTTCCTTTGATATCATTGAAAGACTTTTCCACAGTCTCTTTTAACAAGTTCAATTCTTGTTGTTGGTCTTGTTGCGTTGGTAAATTCTTCAACACTAATTGAATTTGCTGTTCGTTTAGCTGCAAAAGCAAACTTTGTATGTCCACATACAACGCCACTAAAAACGCGATTTTTTTGACTTCCACTGATAACCAATTTGGCTGGATTATAATTTGCAAAACATCCACAATCCAATGCGAAAGACGCAACAGTATCTGGATATGTAATTTAAAAAATTTTGGAAATACTTCTGGTAAATAAACGCCATCTGACCAACAACGATTTATAGCCCGGATGGCACTGGAGAACGGCCTTAATTGAAAATGGTTTTCATCAACTTTTGCAGTTAACATATCCGTGCTCAAGACTGGCTCCAATGTAGATTCAAAATCACCAGCAATTTCCTAGACCGCAATTATAAGTAAACCTTTAGAAAGATTAAGTAATTAACAAATAATGCGATCGTACTTGAAAACATATTTGAAAATAAACCGGTAGATTCCAACGTGCATGAAAACTTTTAGTTTGTTTATGCTGGCGAAAACCTATTATATTATCCGAATTGGCTAATAGCTCTTCAATTTTATTTAGAAAATCTCTAGTGCATTTGTATTTGGCAAAAAACACCTCCGAATTGCCGGGAGCGAAAATCGAACACATATGCGTTTCCAAACGCATTTCAACGTCAGCCCAAAAGCTCTCTACAACAAAGTTAAAGCCACGCACTTTGTCCGTATACTGAGTTAAGCGGAGCAAGTCAGTCATATGCAATGAAATGAAGTTAAGTATTTTACTATAAATACCGGCCAAACCTTGGGGGGTTTTTTGTAACATGTGCTCCGAGACAATATCCGACATGTAAGGCGCCACAAAATCCTCTCTAAATACTTTTTCCGCTAACACGGTTGCATCCAAAGTTATATAAATGCGTAAACAACGTTCTAACGGCTCCGAGCAAGTGCTGTTAGCTGTACGCACGGTCTCACCGAACAGAGAGCGTAATTTCTCATGAAGCGATGTTTCAAGTTTTTCAATACTCGTTTTTTGTCGCTCGTCTAAATATTCTGAACAGAATTTTTGATTGAATTTCAGCTGAACCAATTCTAAAGCAGCCCTTTCAAGATCGACCAACCGCGGAGTAGAACTACTTAACTGATTAGTTAACAAATTGTCTAACTTACTGATTGTTTCATGAACTTTCTTTAAACTTTGCAAATTCCGTTTCAATGCACGCAACTGGCGTTTTGTTGCCAATTTTTGTTGAATATCTTCTATATTTGTTTCGATTAAAGTGTGTATGCTCAAAATTTCATTGCGAAATTGATCTAACGGTGTTTGTATTCCAGCGATGGATTGATCAAGACCGACCAAGTTAGCAGAGAGGTTCACAAAGTCAGCATAATCTTCGTTGATTAAATCGATCATTGAAGCTCGTAATCTCTTCAAATATAAACCCAAATTGTCACGTAATAATTCCAAACTGGACACGTTACGATTTTTATGTAAAAACTCATCAACCGAAAAGTTTGCCTATAAAATACATGGAAATCGAAAATACATTAAGAAATACAAAAAATTGCAGACGTTGATCACCTTTAAAAATTCATTTTTATCAAAACAAAGTGATTCTCCAGAATACTCTGACGAATGTTTTGATTGGCTTTCAAGCATTTTATTTTTCTTATTATTGGTAAATAAAAAAAAGAAAGACGATTTTCACTATTTGCAAAATTTATTATTTACTATATTAATAATAAAGTTAATAAACGTTAACGTTGCCACTTCTCCTTAGTTGTTAATTTTCTATATTAGTATTGCCATTCGTTTTGAATGTTAAAAAAAAAACCAAATATCTAACACTTTTTATTTCTTAATTTGCTGCAGTACTAATCTTCTAAGAGAATAAAAAAATAATCTTAATCTGGACATATAACCCATGCTCATTAGTACAGTCCACATCTCCTCCACATCCAAAAAAATAAAAGAATAATAAGAATGTCCGGCCGCAGTAACGCACGTAAACAACCAAAAGTCAAAGAAAAAGTGATAATAGATGAAAACAACCCCATGCTAAGAGCATTTCGAGCATACAGCCTGGAATTAGATGCAAAGCATGATCGATACGAGCGTATAGTTAAACTCAGCCGCGATATAACAATCGAAGCTAAACGTATCATATTCTTATTACATTCCATTGATATCCGAAAAGGTAATAAGGAGAAGGTTTTGGAAGAAGCTCAACAACGCCTGGAGAAGGTGATTAAAGTAAATTTCAAAGCCGTTGCTCAGGAAATGCAAAATTTAGATCCATACCAATATCGAGGCGCATACGCCCCAGGTTTGCAAGAATTTATAGAAGCCTATTCATTCATGGAATACATGAGATATGCTGATGATAAGTCAACTAGCCTAGATAATGAAGCCTCAATGTCCGATTGGCAACAGTTGCAAGAAAAAATGCAGTATATAGAAGCAGAGGCAAACGACGAAATTGCTGCGGAAATGAAAGAACATAAATTTTCGTTTCACGTAGAACCCTCTGAGTATATATTAGGTATTTCGGATCTCAGTGGAGAGCTAATGCGTCGCTGTATAAATTCGCTGGGTAGTGGAGAAACGGATACTTGTTTACTCATCTGTAAAGTATTACAGCATCTCTATAAAGGGTTTGTTTACTTATGGGGAAATTTACTTGGAAGATGACGCTTCTAAGCCAAATCTTCTTTCTTTGCAGATATGTTGGTCTGAGCATTCCCAGATGTCGAGAGCTATCACGTAAAATCCATACGATGCGGCAAAGTGTTTTGAAAGCAGAAGATGTCTGCTATAATGTCAAAGTACGCGGGGGTGAAGCTGCCAAGTGGGGTTTAGAATCTGAAAAACCCAATGTTGACATAGATGAAGGTTTCTTTTAATTCTCTAATTTCAATAACATTAAAACATTTAATAATAAACTTTATATATTAAATTAAGATGTATCACTAGGTACGTAGTCGCTGTCATCCGATTCAGTACCGAAGGGATCTTCTTCATCGCTTTCATCGCCGAAATTAGCATGATCATTCTGCGATGAAGCCGTTTGTGCACGTCGCCTCTTTTTTAATACATAATAGTTTTTGTAGTTGTCTTCGACATTTACTAAGAATATTTACGGGGTTAGTAGATTTCAGACTATTCGGTAATATATACGTACTATCGCTGGGGTGCTTGAATCGTTGATAGTGTAGAGGATTAAATCGATAACAATTCTTGCCATATTTACAATCAGGAGCATTTGCATCAGCTTGTGGTAATGGGTGCAATTTAAAATCGTCATCACCTGGATGGGCGAATTCTAAACGATGTGACGGGTTTTTTCTAAAATCGAAAATTTATTATAAATAGGTATATATGCGTTCATTATTGTCCACCTGTAACACTTCACACCAAATGTACATGATGAGCGATTAACTGGTGCTGGAGAAAATTGTGATGCGGAATTATCAGTATGTGCACTGTTTGTTGATTCAATGGAATTCATATTCATGAATGAATATGACCGTTTAGGCAGATTTTAACTTTCAGGAGAAGCTCAAACGAGAAGTCAGATCAGTATCGGAATATGCCAAGTGTATAAATTTTATAGATTAAATTTGATATCCGTTTTGTTACGATAATCATCAGCTTAGCTTATTTCTAAAGAAATAGAATTTGTAAATAAATTTTTTTTCTTAGTCACCTTGCGTATAGCAACTCTGTCATGTATTTCACTTGTTTATATACCTTGAACTGTTCTTAACACTGGCAATACCTAAGTAATTAAAATCCTGATTAATTAAAAAATTGGTGTATAAATATAATCCTGATAAATTGTGCTAATTCTAATTAGATAGCATAATTAGAGTAAGAAATTATAATTTCCGTATAATTTTTTATTCCACTTTGGTCTTGTAAGGAGAATTTATCGGCTATTTCAACTTGAGCTCGACGAGCAAACTGATAATAACTGATAACAACCTTACAAAAGAATATTCTATTCGTTCGCTGACTTTTGACACCTATCACATATATATATATATATTTTCTAGTCCAAAACAGTAATATTTTCCTCAACATGGTTGAGAAATTGGACGTGATAATTTTTGGTGCAAGTGGATTTACAGGCAAATATACAGTTTTTGAAGCGATTTCGGTTTTAACGAACTTAAAATGGGGTGTAGCCGGTAGAAATCGTATAAAATTAGAAGCCATACTTGAGGATATTGGAACTAAAGCCGGTAAAAATTTGATGAGTATCCCTATTATAGTAGCAGATGTCGATGATGAGTCTTCTTTGTTGCAAATGGCCCGACGCTGCCGTGTGTTGGTTAATTGTGTCGGTCCTTATCGGTTCTATGGAGAGCCAGTTGTTCGAGCCTGCATTGAATCAGGCAAGATTTTGCTTTATTGTTTATGTTAATATTAACAACGTTTACGTAACGTTCATGTTATTAAGTATATAATATTCGTGAACTAAATTATTTCTACAGGAACTCATCATGTCGACGTGAGTGGTGAGCCGCAATATATGGAAACAATGCAACTAAAATATGATCGAGAGGCACAAGAGAAAAATGTTTACATTGTTTCTGCGTGCGGTTTTGATTCTATACCAGCTGATATGGGCATGATATTCATTGAAAAAAATTTCGACGGCGTTGTTAATTCAGTGGAAGCTTATCTTCAGTCTGATGTTAGAGGCGGTCCTCCAAACAGTGCTGCCATTCATTACGGCACATGGGAAAGCGCTGTCTATGGCTTAGCTCATGCTGACGAATTACGTGGCATACGTAGCCAACTATACACGGAAAAATTACCTAAATTTCAACCAATTCTAAAGCATCGCCCGTTAATATTTCGTTCAGAAATAGTTAACGGCATTTGTTTACCTTTTCCAGGCTCCGATCGTTCTGTGGTAATGCGCTCGCAACGTTTCCTTTACGAAAAAGAAGGAAAACGCCCTATTCAAATGCATGCATACGTAGCATTTCGATCCTGGTTTATCGCGGTTTGCGCAGCGTGTTTTTTCCTTATGTTTGGCATGACGGCGAAATTTTCTTTTGGTCGTAGAATTTTGCTTAAGTATCCGAAATTTTTCTCGATGGGTTTAATATCACATGACGGACCCTCCGAATCCCAAATGGAGAGAACTTATTTTTCTTTGACTATGAAAGCTTTGGGATGGCCAAAACCGGAACGTACTTCAAATTCCGTTAAAGAATTTCGGGATCCCCCAACGAAAACATTAACGGTTAAGATATCTGGTATTAATCCTGGTTATGGAGCAACTTGCGTAGCATTACTTTGCACCGCCGTTATTATTCTCAAAGAGAGCGACAAAATGCCCGGAACAGGAGGAGTATTGCCTCCGGGAGCGGCTTTTGCAAAAACGTCGTTAATCAGTGAATTAGAAAAACATGAGCATGGCATGAAATTTGAAATTTTCGCCAATAAGTGAATAAAAAGAAAGCATATATTTTATAAAAGAGGAAATGTTATTTGAACACGATTTCGTAATGGCATTGGTCTGCAATATTTTAAGCGAAAGCGTAGATAGTTGGTAAGGTGAGTTTTTTTTTAAAACGAGGGCTCTTGTGGACAAGTTTATATGTTAATCTACGGTGAAAGCTAAGAGAAAAATTGGTACAATACATATTAAGTCAAATATTTTTCATCATTTTCTGCAACTGTTTCCCACCTTTCCGTTTTCAAGCCTTTTGGATATTCATCTTCGCATGCATACGTCAAGAAAAAGATGAAAATCGACTGCTAAGCTGTTCGAAAGTTCTTTGAGAATGTGAGCTGGGTTTTCGCCCAATAACTCTTGCAAATCTGTGTCATCGAACCTTTTTGGTGCTCCAAAGCGTTCTATTTAATTGACATCGAAACCATCCCCTTTAAACCGTTGAACCCAAAACACGGCAGTTGAGATATGATGAAGCAGTATTTACCATAAGCTTCTAAAAGCATCTGGTGGGCGTAATATCGAAAATGCAATTTTGAATGTTCCAAGTCTGTGTATGCCGAAGATAATACTCAATAATACTAAAGAAAAAATAGGAGGGTAATCACTGAAACTTAACTTTTATTTTCGCATTCAGACATTTAAGGAAAAATGCTGGAAACCAAATTCAAAGTGTTTTTTACTACCTTACTTTTTTTGTTGAGAAAGTCAAAATTATCGAATTTAACCGTTATATATATTGATACTTCATTATTATTTCATTTGTCTTCTTCTTCATTATTTATTTCATTTCTAGACTGGACATTACATTGTTGTGCAGCAGTGTGGCAACCTTTAATGTCAATTAATTGCGTAAAGCTAAATAATTTTAATTTCTTACTTTCCTTGAAAAAATAAATAAAATTAAAGAGTTTTTCAAAATTTCTTAGGTAAGATTCCATTTTATATTGTGTTTATGTTTGGTACATATAAATAAATTTTCTACAGTTTATCAAATTAAGGCGGTGTATATATATAGTGTTGCTGTGATTCTATTTAAACATTTATAAAAATGTTACATTTACGAAATCATAAACTTTTCCTACCGGTAATTAAACAATATTTACGTTTTCAAAGTTCGGTGCGAAAGGATTTCTACGATCAGTGTGCAAAAAAACAAAATGTTGTCATTGAGTCTTTACCCGAACGTGAAATGATACGCCTTAAGGGCGATGATGTTATAGACTTCTTACAGGGTCTTGTAACAAATGATATCACACAATTTCAAAAAAATCCGAATATTAACAGCATGTACGCCATGTTTTTAAATAAATCGGGGCGGGTGCTTTATGATACTATTTTGTATCGCACCAAAGATCCGGACAGAGTGCTTATTGAATGTGATAAAAATATATCGAACGAATTGAGAAGGCATTTACGTCTCCACCGAGTACGACGTAAACTGCAGATAGATCCGTATCATGATGAATACAAAGTGTGGACCGTATACGATCCCGATGTAGATGAAAACGAACCCGAAAAACAAATAAATGAATTATTTTATTCAAAACATATGATTATTTCGACAGATCCACGGCTGCGAAACTTAGGTAAGCGTATTATAGCCAGATCTGATAACGAATTCAGTGATCTCGCTAAAATGTACGCCCGTCTCGGTCACGTGGTTGTAACACATCCGACAACTGATTGGAATTATCGTGATCGCCGCTATACCTTTGGTCTCGCTGAAGGTATATGGGAAATGCCTCCTGGCAAATGTTTCCCTTTAGAGGCCAACTGCGACTTTTTGAATGGAGTTGACTTTCATAAGGGATGCTATTTGGGGCAGGAGCTGACTGCGAGAGTATATCATACAGGCGTGGTACGCAAAAGGCACATGCCAGTACGTTTCACAGTGCCCCCAGCTGATGCTGAACGCAAAGATGTTATGTCTCCAATAGGTGCCAAAGTTGGTACAATTATAGGCGCAACGTCTAATCGGGCTTTGGGCTTAATTCGAGTCGAGCGTGCTTTGCAATCTCGTGAACTTCAAGTCGATAGTGGTCGCTGCTACGTTGTAAAACCCAAATGGTGGCCAGAAGAAGATGCGGACAGAGTGTCGATTGTTAAAGGCAGCTAAAAAAATAAATTAATCTCTTCATAGCGAAAAACTCTTTAAAACAAATTTTATTTTATTTCTAACAAGTTTTTAATGTTATTTTCGGACGATTAAAAGAGAAAAAAATATAATATAAGTTTTATGCATTGCAATCGTATAGATTTATTGCCGGGTGTATATCTGTACCCTTGCAATGCATAATTCGAAAGGTAGCTGCTTATCAAAAGCCGTGGCATGAATTTTCTTCGACAGGCATGCCCGAAGACTCATCGCCAGAATCGGAACCGTCTTGTTCAAATCGAATGAAGGGAAGTGATGTGTGCAAAGACTTACTTATTGAAAACCGATCTGTGGAGCCACTGGAATTATTAGTAGAGAATGAGAATGATGAAATAGAACGTTTACAGTTACCAAATGAAGTTGTGAGTGAAACAAAGAAACCGGCTGGAGAGGATGAACGTGTTGCTAAAATTGATTTTCGTTGTTATATTTGCGGTATGCGTGAAATGGTTCATTATTTCGGCACAACACCTGCTTTTGTCAAAGGTTTGCAATTTCGTGAATCTACATACGTATTAAGGGATCCTTTCCAACCGCCACCACCATACCGGAAGCCTAAAGCTGAATACTTCGTAGCTATTGGGTCGCATTGTTGCGGTTGTCATAAAACAGTTTGCAAAGATAATGAATGCAGTTTTTTTTATGTCAACACATATTGCTTACCATGCGCTCGACAACAAATGTCCAATTTCCCATTGGAAATTCAGCAAAAATTACATAAACAATAAAAAAAGCATCCATTAACTTACTATAGCAAAGTAAATATATATGTTTGATTTCTTTAATTAACTTTTATGAATGCGAGATAAGATGGTCCCCAGATGGACCCAGATATGTAAAACGAAAAGCAGACCATAACAAAATGTACCGACCGAACGTAAACGAGCACAGGAAAGCAGAAAAAAGCTGTAATTTCCAATCCGTAGAAGAAATTTTTCTAAAACTTGGTACAAATATTCAATAGGATCACTAATATATGAGTTTAGAACCGGTACCAAGTGGTTAATTGACAGCAACTTGGAAAGAGCTTTTATACTTTTTCAGATTTTTCTAAAACACTACGCGAAAAATGGGACAATGAGTGTATTTTTTTCAGCATGGACTGACAAATTCCTAATTGCCATATGGATCTTCTTCGTCATTCCCCCGCTTTCGGAATAATTTTTGGGCAAATTTCACCATTTCACCGTTAAACGTATCTTTACTCTGTTTTCTCTTTCAAGGCTAATTCGATTCTCAAGCCTTTGTGTTTGTGTTACCAATAATTCTTTATGGCTTAGAAACCTTTCTCAATGACTGAATCGGTATTTTGTGGCGTTTTTTTTATTTTAATTTGCACAGCGAGCGAGCCCATTTTGCTTCTACTTTATTTATGCCTGGATGGACCGTTGTCCAAATATATTTCAATTCCAGTACCAAAGCAAAGGCCTCAAAGGATTTCAAGCAGATATAGGCTACATATTTACAATCTGCTTCTACAAATGTGGCATTGCATAGGAGGTTTTCATAGTAATTCTTAGATGAGCCAAGAGTCTTTTTGCTCACCTGCCTTCACCTTAGGGAAAACAATATGAAATAAAATATATGAAGATGGTCTATATTAGTAGGAAATTGGGTTCCTATTTTCCATGTCAATTACTTAGAAAACTGTACAAAAAATTGGTTGTAATATGTAAAAGGAAAAGTACAACATATTTGCCTCTAAAGGGATCCTAGGTAGATAGGCATATTCAAGCGAACAACTGCGTTCATAGAAGTGCACCTTTTAATTCGGAACAGAAATTGATTGCATGCTTTCTTCGAAAGTTTCGCCGGGTTGTTAGCATATGAGTTAAGAACTGATGTCATGGGAGATCAACTAGCATGGTAGAAATATTTTCTTTCGAGGATCCTTCTCAAGGCAAACATAACTTCTTTTGTTTTTTTTTTTCTAAATTCTCAGCTCTTATAGCGAGGATGCATTGTTTTTTTTCTTTTGGAGGACGTACATCGGCAATTGCAATGTAAATCTTCTTTTGCATTATTTCTTCGGGACCGGAGCAATCTTTTTGGCCAGTTTCAGCATTTCGTCATTAGGCTTTTTCTTTTTTTGTTTTAACTTCCTCTTCATAGCGACGTCGATTTTGACCCCTTTGAATTCATTTTTCTTTTGCTTAATATCATCCGATTTTTTTAACGTACGGTTTTTTCCCGTCGATTGATTCGAATCATTTTTGATATTTGTAGCGCGAACTTCTTTTGCTGCTTGTTGTTTATTTATATTGTATCGTTCCACATGGATGGGCCGTTCATCCAACATAGTTTCATCTAACTCTAGTGCCAAACCAACTGCATCAGGGGATTTAAAGCAGACATAGGCGACGCCTTTACAGCCCTTTTCGCCGCCTTGTAAGCAGCGAATATAATCAATTTCACCGCAACTGCTGAATATTTCTCGTAAAGCATTCTCGGTTGCAGCTAAAGAATTGAAAAAAAGAAAGAAAAAATGATTGGCTCTTCGCTAAAAAAGTATAATTACATTGCAAGCATACAATATTTTAAGTTGCCCACGAAGACGGTCCGTTTCGCGTTGGTAGGCGCTTTACATATATCGGTTATATCGGTTCGAGTAATTCTTAGATGATTGCCTTTGAATTCAGTGCCGTTTAGGGCCAAGGCTCGCTCAGCTGTTTCGTTGTCTTTAAGGACTATGTAAGCGTTTAATGAACCTGCTTCCCTACGCATTTTATTATTCTTCCAAATTTGACCGTTAGCCATGCGTATACGTACGGAATTGACGGGCCAATAGTCTTTAAAAAGGCGCAATAATTGCCCCCGTTTCACGTTAACTGGTAAATTGCCTACGAAAACTGTGGCGGCTTCTATTGCAGGATCTCTTGAGAGTACCTCTAATCAAAAATTCAGATTAATAAATTTGCCAATATTTTGCGCACAGTTTACATACCCTCCCGTATCTGTATTTTCAACTTTTTACGTTTCTCCGCTCTCCGTTGCTTTTTGGCCAATCGTATGTCAATAAGACTTTTCGGTTTCGTTCGGTTAATCATAGTTGCCTCTTTATTCTCTTCATTGCCATTTTGATCAAGCGGTTTATCCATATTCACGTTCTTCTGATATAATATATTGGGATTTTTAACCTTGTTAGACGGTTGCGATGGTTTGTTTAGAGAGGAAACATTCTCCGGCTTTTGCTCTTTCAGTTGTAACCTTTTTAATTCTTTTTTTTGTCGTTGGGCCAATTTTTTTGCTTTTTTCTTTTCCAAAAGTTTAATTTGATCAGCGCTAAGGTTTTCATTTATGTCAATAGCCATTTTCTTATCTTTTATATCACCCAATTTGCCTTCACTAGCTTCAGTTTTAGGTAATTTTTTTACTTTCTTTTTCTTAAACTTCTTTATTCCAGCGGCATTAAGGCTTTCAATAGTCATTTTCTTATCATTTATATCATCCAATTTGCCTTCATTAGCTTCAGTTTTAATTATTTTTTTTGCTTTCTTTTTCTTAAACTTCTTCGTTCCACCAGCATTAAGCTTTCCATTTTTATCATTAGTTGATTTGTTTTGGACGACGTTATCCGATTTGTCACCTTCAGTTCTCAGCTTTTTCTCGGCAATTATATTCTTCAATGCAATGTCATCATAATTGACTTTGCTAAGGTTCGATTTATTGGCGGCGGTTTCTTTTTTTTCAATGTCACCGGATGATTTCTTACCGGTCCCCGTTTCGTCTCTCCTTAAGTGTTTCAAATTAATCTCCTTTCTTGAATTATGCATTTTCTTAGCTTCCAGGAGCTCATTCTTCATTTTCACCGAACTCAATTGTTGTAAAGTGTTTGCAACAACTTCTTGAGGAGGTTTCTTCCTTAATTTTTCCTTTTTCTTTGTTATTTTGCCGTTCTGCAACAACTGTTTCCCTCCTTCGTCTAATTTTAATTCATCATTCCTCGATTTTTTCATTTTTCTTCTGAGTTTCAAAAATAGAATTCAGTTTCCAATCCTTTTGAAATAGAGATAATCGATTTCAAAATCTTACGATGACACTGCAACGATTTTATGATAGTTGAATACACACAATCAACAAATGGAAAACTTATAAATCTTTTTTTTTTTTTAAATAAATTCAATTCCAAATAACTAATTTGTTGCACTTAATATCAAGTCAGTTTTTTTTTACAGTTCGGCGTACATTTCAGCAGAAAACGCCTTGGAATTCTATATTCTGAAAGGTAATCGTGCAAGCAGTCGTCAATCACCAAGAGAATGTTGCCAAACTTAATGGCGATTATCGCCAAATGTGCTTTGTAAGTTACGTCAAATCTGGCAACAATGAAATTGAACAAATGATTATAAACTAAGTAAAATTACCACAAATCTGCTTTTTAGAGTTGCGTTTGTAAAAAAGCAGGTGCATAGGAAAAATACAAGCAGCTGTTAGAAAATGAATCATTAATTCAAAAATATAAAAAAATTAAGAAAAAAAACATGTGTGTGCAAAATTGCGTTTGTGAATTGTGAAGAAAAAGAAAAAAAATTTAATAAAAGTAATTAGAATTTTTCTTTAAAATATTGAACTAAATTAATTAACTTAGTTTTTGTAGCCTAACACAAATGTGTTTTCTATTCATTTCGTTTTGCATGCTTGTGTTGTTTATATAAAGCAAATAAACTTAATGCGTCTTTCATTTGCTACGTTTCTGTCAGTTATCAATGCATCGAAATGCAAAATTTGAGGGGAAGTATTGGAAACCTGGTGACAATGATATCTGATTAACCTCTTGGCGATAATCAAATATCTCCAAAAAAAGTAGTCAATAGTTCCAGCGATAATTGTCTAATTACATGATTACCGTCTTAGATTCATCAATTCTAAGTTGTCACCCCTTAAATTAAAATCCTTTTATTCCCATTTAAATTTTTTTTATTCTAAGGTATGGTAACAATATCATGAGAGTGGATAGCATTGTTATATTAATTGTTAAATTCGTTTCGTGAAGACAGGCATCTTTAGAAGTCGGCGATTTAATTGTTGCATATTCAGGATTTACCTAAAAAAAATCAGAAAAATAAATCCAGCATTTAACTCAATTAAAAAAAGTTAATTACCCAAATAAATAATTTACTCAAAACAGCGAATCTTCTATTCTTGCTGCTCTAAATTGCAGAAAAAGGAGAAGAGTTCTTGCATCTAAGAGCTTACATCAATCAAATAATTAATAAAAAAAGGTTTGTGTTTGTGTTTGTGAAAATTGTTTAAACATTATTTCTTATATATTGTGTTTGTCTATATGTGGTACAGTTCTGCAAACTTCCATAAGAAGAAATAATGAATTTTAAAGAAATCGAATAACTGTTTCGATTAACTGTTCGCAAAAAAAATTTTTTTAAATATTTCTCATATATTGTGTTTGTCTATTTGTGGTACAGTTCTTCAAACTTCAATAAGAAGAAATAATGAATTTTAAAGAAATCGAATAACTGTTTCGATTAACTGTGCGCAAAAAAAATTTTTTTAATATACATACATATACGGTCAAGGAAAAAAAATAGAATAATAAAAGAGAACTTGCGAAATAAAAGGTGATTCACATCGCGTACACCCATTTTGACAAGTTTTTTTTTAATTGTTTTCAATTTGTTTTCTTGTTGCAAAAGGAATTTTGCCAGAAAACATGTAAAACTTATCAAAAAAATTTCTTATTAAAATTTATTGGGAAATATAGGTGAAAATATAGAAAAAAGGTTGTCAAAAGAGGGATTGCCGACAAAAGAAAAAAGGAAACGAAAAACTTAACGAACGTAAAAATTGTAACGAACGATTTGCTGCGCAGGATTTTAGAGACGCTAATAACAAAGAGAAATATAGATATATAGAGAAAAAAAAGAGAGAAGGATTTAAATATTGTGCAGGTAAAAGAACAGAAGAAGGCTACAAATCAATTAAAGTTTATCAGTGCGTGCATAACCCGAAAATGGATCACGAGGATACATTCGAATATATCCAAAATAATTCGCAATATTATAGAAATATGGAGAATAGAAATATGCCGCAGCAATTGAATGTTGCCGGCTGTGGGGCTGACGGAGTTAGTGATGTCGGTGGTAAGTACGAAGAACATCACCACGAAGAGCATGATGCCGGTGATGACAATGAGTGGAAATACGTCAAAGAGGTGCAGCAGAGCGAAAAGCAGCAATCTTTAAAAGTTTTCGGTAGCGATGATTTAGCAGAAAAAGTTAATGCTGCTTCAAGCCCACATTTGTTTGGCAATAGTGATGACAGCGATGTTATTGTCGATGCCGGTAACAAGTTTGTATTTGGCAATGGCAACGCAAATGGCGTCAGCGTCGACACCTACGAAAGGCAGCAGGCGTACGAAGAAGAGGAAGAGATGATGATGGGTAATGGTGTGTCGTCTTCTTTGGGTGTGTACGATGAGAAACCCTTTGCTTCGGACGTCGACGTGGAAATTTTTACAAACGATGGCGATTTTTCAACTACATCTAACGTGACTGATTCTGTGCAAGATAATGTGCCACAGGTTGATGTTAAAATTGAAGCATCTTTGCAAGATTATTCGCAGCAGCCAGATTTAGCTGAAGAAGAAGAGCCCAGTACTACAAACGGGACCAGCAGCCTTAGCGAAAATCCACAGCAACCACTAGCGGAACAATTAAATACATATGATACAATGTCGGCCCTAGAGGATAAAGAAAACGCCGATCCTTCGACAAAGAGATTGTCAGTTGGTGAGCGTATTTCTCCTCCTCAAATGCTTTCACTCGAACAAAACGCATCACAACTTAATCCAGATGCCAAAGAATTTGTTCCTAATTTTGGTTCTAATCCAGCTTCACCCACTTCACCTTTGTCTGGAACCAATCAAATAGTTTTTGGTCTACATTCCCTTGGGGCCATTGCACCTCGTCAACTAATAGTTGATGATGATTTAGTTGCCCAAAGTCCACGCAAAACTGTTGATGTGAATATGGACGCCATACCCCTGCCTAGAGAATTAGCCGAGTTCGAACAAGAAGCTGCTCAACGCCCTCATGAACTCGAACAAGGTGATAGTGAAATTAACGATGATAGCATGTCCGATCAAGGAGAGCAGCAACTGCCCTTTGATCATCCAAAGGCGATGTCATCACCTTTTGATTTGACTGACCATGGTCCAGAAACTTGTGTTGATCTTGAAATTAACACTGATTCGAAACCTTTTGATGATCTAAACGAAGTTTCTCAACAAATGGACGATGATGTCATGAAACGTTCTGTGTATGTGGCCAACAGTGTTGAGCACATAGAAGATATTTTGAATTCTGTTCAAGCATTACCAACCGACATCGAAAGTTGTAATAATTCGTTCACTGAAGAAAATGCAGCGGAGACCACTAATGTAGGGGATAAGGAATTATTACAAATTGAAGAGAAAGAGCATGTCTCGCATTCGCCCTCTACTGAGGAAATGCATATAAATATTATTACCGGCGAAGAGAAGGTAGTCGATGACGTCCACAACGTGGCGAATATTAATAATGCTGTCACTTTACCAGAAAACATTAACGTGGAAAATGATAGTTTGAAGGAATCAGATGAATTGCTATCAGTATTATCCGAGACAAATCTACCAGTTAGCATCGAAAATCCTTTCGTAAGCAGCAACGAGTTTATGAATGAAATAGTTGACGAATCTATCATACCGATTAAGTTTAATGAATTGGAAAATGAGAAGACTACGGCCGCTAAGTGTAATGAATTGGAAAATGAGAAGACTACAACAGTGGCTTGCGAAGATAATTTAAACGTGCAAGAAATGGCTAGCAGCCCATTATCATCAACCGAAGAGAAGCATTTGGTCGAAGAAACTAAAGAGTCCCAAGCGTTAATGGAAATGGAAAGTGATATGGCGGCTCTTACGCAACAAATGAATGAGATGATTTTAATTCCAAGCAACGATGGCCACTTTTCGGAGGTAAGTTCAAGTCACTTGCCTCTATTTTTAATTTCACTTTTTCTCTTAAATTTGTTTCATTAAAATTTCCATTCAAATCCAAGTAATGATGTGTAATGTGCAGCAGAATGATTTTTTTTAAAACATTTGTTTTTGAATTGAATTGATTGCGTTCTTGTCGTTTCAATTAGTACCGACAACTCGCTGACAGGTTCCTCCTATTGCTTTATACGAATTTTGTCGTTTTAGCCAGGCATGGGCAATCGTCTGATGACGCCAGGGCTTTTGAAAAAAAAAAGAATTATGAAAGCATTCGCGCTTTGCGCCAAAGTTAAAGATGACTTTAATATAAATTTAACGTTAATTTTCACATCATTTTTTAAACTGTTTTCTTTTCATCGCGTTAGATCAGCGTAATTTTAATGTTTGGGGAGGGGGGGCCTTTGTTGGATTTCTCTGTTTCAGTTTTCTTCCTTGTGTGCAGGTATATTTATGTAATTTCAATTTGAATTTATTAAGAGCGTAAGTGGTTCATTTTAATTTGATCACATTTTGTAAAAAACATGGGGGTGAGATTGCCATTGCAATAGCAAAAGCATCAGGCAAATGGTACGACTGACGTTTTTGTTTCAATTTTAAGCAATATTCGTTGACCTTGATGCCGATGAGATTATTATTTAATTGTAAAATTCTATAAATACGAATAAATACTGACAAAAGTCATATTACAGACATTGGCAATGAGTGGCAATGGCAGTGAGGAGGAGAACATTTTCTTTCTAATGATTCAAATGATTAAGATATAAAATCTATTTTCTCTACTAGTTGTGTGTGCTACAATGTTGTTTCCTGAACAATTCCACTCTTCACTTGTTTTCACCCAATGCAACCGTTAGTACGTGAGGGCATGCATAACTTTAATAAAATAATTCATTTATATATTTTTTTCTTATTTTACTACTTTTTTTCTTTTAATGTGTCACGCATTAATCGTACAATGCAGTCATAAGTAGTTTTAACTTGTTCATCACCCTCTGTCGCCTTCTCTTTTCCCACCGCCATTGTATTTTGTTTGTTGGTTTGATGATATGCTTTTCAAGTTTTCATTTTACAGTTTAGTTTCGGATAAGAAATATTGCATTTAAAACTGTAATCAGATTGCTTTAGTATAATTTACATATGTTACACACGAACAAACACATACACGCACACAAACATACACGTGGGTAGAGTAAGAAAAATTTGTTTATGCGAATGCTGGACAATAGGGTTCATTTAATTGGGTCATACAAAGCTATCAGACTTCCTGTGAAAACAAAAAAGAGTAAATTTTCAGTTTCATAAAGCATGCACATGCATGTTTTCTATACGCATCACGGAGTGATACTCAGCCTGTTTAACGTTTGTAACATTGGAAATACGCATAACATGTATACATATGCCTGATATATTGTGCAGGTTTGAAGAAATTCTTACAGGTCAAAATTTGCAAAACTGTTTTTAATTGGATGCTATACATAACATAATTGTACCCTGCATCACTTGTGGTACAGGATATGTTAAGTTTCTGTAAACGTATGTAACACACGCAATGGCTTAAGATAGAACCACCTTTTATTATACTGATCGATTCAGAATCATAATCTCAATTGAGCTAAGCTTGTTTAATGTCCGCCTGATGTCCGTCCATGCATTTTTTTTTGATTCAAGCTACAAGTCGCAATATTTGAAATATTTTGGTGAAATTTGGCACAGTGATGTTTTTTGATCCAAGGCCCAACGCTACTGAAAATGGTTCGGATCAGTCCACTTTTTCGACCACTCCCCATACAACGCCCTATTTTGAGAAGTCGTTATATGAGAAAAATTGCAATTTTCAAAATTTCTCGTCAAAAATGGCTATGTAGTAGTGTTTCGGCATTCTAAGTTGGTATGAAAACTTTGTACCGGATGGGGAAATTTTTGAACCACACCCCATATGACGAAACTGAAGTTCATACGACAAAAAATTAAAATTTTCAATGTTTCAACGCAATGAAAATTTTAACATAAAAAAAATTAACTGCACGAAATTTGGATCATCTCAGTCTACCCTAATAAGGATTTTTACCAAAATTGAAGCTTTTTAGAGCAGGAAGGTCTGAGTTTTAATATGTGATGATGAAAGTTCACCGATAATAGCAATTCCCTAAAAAATAAGAATTGTGTTAGACAATGTGGTGTAGGGTATTTTATGGTCGGTCGTGTCCGACTATAATATTCTTACTCGTCTTTTTTTTAGAATATTATGTTCATAGAGTTGTCTTGTTTTGATTATGAACACTATTTAATAAAAGCTATTAGTTTGATTTATGAAAAGTCTGTAAATTACAAAGTATGTAATTATTAAAGAGTAAAGCGAAGTTAGGAAATCTCAGTAGGGTATCAATTTATTTAATCTAAATCGAATATAATTTCCGTCTCGTTTTTCATTACTATTGATTTTATAACGAAGTTAAATATGTTTCTGTTAAAAGCAGTTTTATATATATGTATATGTATATGGTAAAAAAAAAAGAAGGAAAACAACCAAATTAGTAAACAAACACAAAAGTAGAAACATATGGTTTTTTTTGTAAATCGTAAACGTTATACAATGCCATAGAGTTTATCAATGTTTGTTTATGCGTCTGTTTAAGTGGATGTTTCCAAAACTGTAAATTATTGCTTTTAGTGTTTATATATATATAGCTAGCTAGCTATTGATTTTATTTTTATGCGAAAATAATAATAAATTTTTAAGTGTGTGTTCAATGTAGCCGCTTGTATGAGTAAATTGCAAAAGTTGACGATCTCTCCTTAATAAACTTTATCACCTATGATTTCTTTATTATACTTATCGAAAATTATTGCACCAGTATTTAAACGATTTATTAATGTTCCCTTTGGTATTAAAAATTGTTTTGTTAATTGCATTAGTTAGGTATAGTTAAATATAGCTATCAATCAACGGACCGAAAGAGATATTTATGAGATTAAAACAATTTTATTACAATGACGATTTGACAATGATTTGACTACGCGAGACGTAGCAATGGAAATCACGGGGTATTTTTATTAGTCACTCTGTCAACCGTGCTAAGCTGGCTAGGGCTGGTAGACTATTCTAATATTAAATTCAGAACGCAATAAAGGCCTACGATATCCTATCATATCTCCGCTTGGTGAAGATAGTTTTATTGGAAGCATAATTTAATTTTCCCATATACATAAGCTCCGTATGATATGAGCGGCACAACAAGACATTTAATTAAACTTAATTTGGTAAAGAGTAAAGTAAAAGATGCGAAGGGTCATAGCTTTCTTAAAAATGTTGTAAATACGCATAACTGTGTAATTAGCATGTCGCTCCCTGCTCAAGCGAGAGTATACTCATCGGCCTTTGGGCATCACAATGGCTTTGCTTTTGCTTGAATTGAACTTTAAACCTTTAAAATCAGACCAGAGAATAACGCGGTGTAGATCGTCATTTATTCGCTGGATCACATTCTATACAAGTTGCAGCGGACACGAGCGGTAAATTTGTGACAGCAAGGAACTAAGTCATTTATAAAAATCCTTGTCCTTGAGGGACATCAGATGTAATAAGCCCGAGTTCCGAAGAAACATCGCCAATTTCCACACGTTGATGCCGATTTCCCAACTAGGACTTAATTACGGACGAACTGAAACCATAATAAATTTCAAGCTTTTGTAATAGTAAGTTGTAAGCAACGGTATCAAAGCTCTTAGAGAAATCTATGATAGCAAGAATGGTCAGTCCCCCTTGGACGAATGTTGAGAACTACGAGCACTGCCATATTGCAACTATGCTCAGACTTATGGCACAAAATAAGTTCTTAGCTTTCAAATGCAATGCAATCTGATCAGTTATCAGACATTCAAAGACTTTCGATAGAGCATGGAGAATACTAGTGGGGTGAAAGTGGTCGGGAAGGATAGAGGATGCCTTTTCCCAATGGGAGTGACGGGATGATCGCTATTTTCCAACATTTAGCATATAAGCAACAGAATTAGATTTAATGCAACCCGAGATACTTTTTTCTCGGTGAAGGCTCTAAATTGAAAAGTTTCCCTATGCCGATATATAACCTCCCGATTCACAAGCAAGGAACGGTTGCTACACCCTTCGTTGGATTTCAAAAAAATGGTCATTCAACGCTTCAGGGTTAACTTCATTTCACTATCGGACTCCTTCTAAAATTTAGTTTCATGCCACTATACCTGCACTTATGGAGCATCTTCCAATTAATCGCATTAGCACAGTTTTTCCAAATTTTGTGAGCTCCATTCATACATTTCTGGACAATTTCGTAAAGAGTATAAACTCCGATGATTTGATTGTTTTTTCTCAAGGCGTTTAATGATCATGTAAGGGAACAATTATGGTAAACAAATGACATAAGCGCCCTTAAATAAATGTGAAAGCTGTACTGTTTCATGACCTCAACTTGCGGGATATAACCTGAAAAACTTCCAAGCAAAGTGGTGGGGGGAGCATTTTTGTCAGAAACAGCAGCTAGTTTGAACTTTGGCATGAATAAAGACTATCATCCGGATGTCTAGAATTGAAGCTAAATCTATGTATTTTTTTTTTTTTTTTTGTCTTTCATGATTCGCTTCAATACTTTTATAGTATTTTTTTAATTTTTTCTTTTTTTTTTTTGTGATATTTACGTTATGCACTCGTATATAATTGACCTCTTTTTTAATTTCTGTTGCTTTGTTATAGATAACAACTGTTACTGCTCTACCACGCACGTATTTTCCATTTTTTTTTTCTTCGCCACGTTGGGCGTTAAACAAACTCAGTTAATTCTGTCTGTTACATAAGACAAACCGAGTAACTGGACAAAATTTCATTTTTTAAACTAAAGTATAAAATATTAGTTTCGGTTGCCATTGCTTTTTTTTTTTAATGCGTGCATGTGTAAGAAGCGGATAACAAGTGAAGGTGAATCGTATTTAATATGTGAAAAAAATGAAAAAATGAAAAGCAACTGTCTTTGACAGGCGCCAGATCACAGTTGTGTAGTTTTTTATATGTATTGTGGTTCAATGATGCCTGCCTGAATGCAACTTTATGCATGTGTGTATGAGTGGGAATATAAATACGAGTGTGGGCATTATATTTAATCGTATTTTGACTATAATGGTTTTCTTGTTACTTTATCTACCTTTGTTGCTATATTTAATTCCATATGTGTATAAATGGTTTTGTCAAAATCGGTTAGCGAAACTTATTGCAATTTGCATTTCAATATTCAAAGCTAAAAAAAGCTTGTTTCAACATTGAGATTATGATTTTTTACAAGCTATTGGTTTTCTAAGCGATCAGCAAATAATGATGATGGCAAAGGAAATGATTTATCTTAGCTAAAAATTTCAAATTATATATATATATATATAATTAATCGCATCTCCTTGGTTTGAGCAGACATGTTTCAAAACCATTAATTAGACTTTTTATTTATATTGATAAGGTTACGATTTTTTAACTTTTATTTTTAGATGAGTTAATGAGCATTTTGTGGTTTTTGGAAATACATTTGTTAATCATTTGCAACGCACGGAAATATACTTAGGGGACTTTAGCGGGCTAAGCGAATGTTGGGAGCAGTGAATTTGCAATTGTTTCAGTTAAGTGCTTTTGCTTATCGGAATCATCATAACTAGCTTTAAATCATGTTCGTCATGTCTTCTTGAGGTAAAATTTGTCTCGTGCCGCCTTCTCTTTTTTGCAGTTACAGGCATATTTATTTGAACCCTTTAGGACGAGCTTTGAGTGCTCACTTTTTAAACAGTAACTTATGGTTTGCGATTTAAAGTTCACGTTCAAGATAAATCGGATGTATAGTAACGAAGGCAACGCCATTTCGTTTAATGCGGTTTACATCAATACGTCCGTTATATGGAAAGTAATCCTGATCCGAAACATTTTCAGTAGCGTTCGTTCTTGGGTCAAATTTCATGGACGGACAGACAGATCTTTTCACAAAGGTCCTGAATCAATTGGCATACATACATCCTAACAAACTTAATCTAGACGGTACTACAAGTGATGATGTAGAGTACAAAAAGGCATAGACAATAGATTTTAGTTTAGCAACAGAAAAGGAAAAAAGTTGATTTTGGAATTGTGATGAAAAAAATATAATATTTTTCTATAAAATAAACGATCATTTTCGCTCAATTACCGCCATTGAACAACTCTCGAATATCGTCAATTTTGGGAATGGAAATCGACCGAACGTCTGCATGAACGTTTTTAATATTTGAAAACATAGGGTGCGCTGTGTAAGATAGTAATTTTGAAAATCTTGAAGCTAGGGATGTTTAACATGAAGTTTTAACTTCAAAATGCCCATCGGCTTAAGAAGTGAATATTGCATCAACTCGCGACCCTCAGAATAGATCATTGTTATATATACTTGCTCGTTTGTGATGGATGACCGAATACAATGCACTCAACCTATAAATCTTATCCCTTCTAAACAGGGAGAAACTTATGCTTAATCCCATTCCCGACTTTTTTATGGGTGGAATTTAGAAAGTTTAGGTCGAAAAACGAGAATCGATGATTTTGAGGTTTGCTTAAATTTCAAGAGCTCAGAAAATTTTCTTTAACTTAAATCTTGGGCCGTAATGCATGCTTTCTCCAATAGACCCTGACAGCCAACGGGTTAGCCTAGCTTTGTTTTTCTTTTGTTTGATTGCGAAGAAAAGGAAAGCAGATTGCCATACGATGCGCGTGGAGCTATGATAGGCAAGCGTGCAATGAACTTCAAAGAGAAAAGAAAACGTTTAAGCCTCATTCAGGAAGGGCACATCAGTGCTTAGAAACCTTAGTTTTGAGAAGAAAACCAAGCTACTTTAACGAGAACCGCAGTCCGCCTCAGTACGGCCTCACTTAGACTCGCTAAGGTACGTCAACTATTACGTCAAACCAAATGGCCGGATGACCATTAAGAGGGATGTGATGCGTTACACTTTTTAAGGCGAGTTTTTCATAAATTTACTTAACTTCCTGGTGGCCCGGTGGAGAAAAGGTTTATAAGATTACTACGAGCCGTAAACAGGATAAAAAGAAAGGCACTGTCTGAGTAATCAGTCATCGTCTGATTACTTTGGCAGGACTAGCCTCGAAGCTCTAGTATTTGCTGAACTGATGGCAATGTCTTGTGATTTGTGGCCTGAAGGGGGAGGGATCAGTTCATACCCATTGTGGTATATATGTGTTTCTGATTTATTCACTTAAATTTTATCATATTGTTACAAATTTCCGCAGCTCGATACGGTCCGTATCACTAGATCGTGGATATTATTTTCAAGAGAACTGCACTTCAAATTCTTTATTTACAATCTATTCTTTAAGGCTAGGATTATTTACATTTCACTTTGGCAATACTCTCGACTTCTCAACTTTAACATTCTTCTTCGACGCGATTGTTCTTGTCCGACGCAAATGTTCTCGTACGACTAGCTCTGCCTTCCGCAAATAGTCTACTTACATACATTTTTACAAGCATGTTACTATTACCTAACTTCACGGCTTCATTTTTAATCCGTTAACCTGCTTTTCTGCTAATCGTTTTCTTCGGCCGGCAGCTGTATGACGCGCAGCGCATGTGCGCCTGGGTTTTTCCCTGTCTGTTTTCCTGCTAATCTCTTTCGTCGGCCAGCAGCTGTATGACGCGCCGTGAATATGCATTAGGGAATTGACTCTTGGGAAAAATCAATTAGTTAGCATTAACTGGATTTGGGTTTTTCGTAACAGTATTTTAATAACAAAATTTCTTTCTATTAATTCTGCGGGATGGTTAACTAAAAATTATTTTCAATATTCGATATCTCTTTACGTGCTGTTTAAGCTCATAAAATCAGGCGTTCAATTTTGAGTCGATGATATATAATCGATTCAGAGCTTGTGTAGCTCCCTTCCTATATATGCCTTATTGTAAATATATTTTTAACTTGCAACGCAAAATAATTTTTCGCACATTCCTTATGAGAAACTATAATAAATTCACTTGCCATAGATGTCACATCAACTGTATGTATGATTATTATAATAACAAATTTTTATTATTATTTATTATTATTTGATATCATAATAAATAGGAACGTTGTGTCAAAAGCATGTTTTGTATTAAGTTATTGAGCTGAATGTAATCAATACCGTGGTTTTATTATTTCGATTATATTAAAATATGACATACAGTGAAAACGATTCATATAATCTTCATTTATATATATATCTATAGCATATATATATATGGATATAGTGCTATGCACAATAGACATACAGTCAACTTGTTTGGATGTGTTCATTGGAAATGTTAATAACACTTTCAAATGACTCTGTGTTGACTCAGACCCAATATTTATGTTGTTTTCTGATATCGTTGCTAATTTTGAAATTAAATGAAATGTTTTTTTTTTTTTGTTTTTTCT
>KK500019.1:0-15112 GCA_000688715.1 Glossina pallidipes | reverse complement strand
ATTGAAAATTATACCTTTTTGGCGTATGAACTTCAGTTTTGGTCATAGGGGGTGTGGTTCAAAATTTGCCTCCAGCCGGTTCAAAGTTTTCATACCAATGTAGAATACCGAAATACTACTACTTAGCCACTTTTGTCGAGAAATTTCGAAAATTGCAATTTTCCCATGTAACGATTTTTCAGAATAGGGCATTATATGGTGAGTGGTCGAAAAAGTGGACTGATAAGAACCATCTTCACTAGCGTTGGTCCTTGGGCCAAAGTTCACCAAAATATTTCAAACATTGTGAACTGTAGTTTGAGCAAAAGAAATACATGGACAGACCCCAGACGGACAGACAAGCTTAGATCAATTCAGATTACGGTTCGGAATCGATCCGTATAATAAAAGGTGGTGCTATCCTTAAACCTTTTGCGTGCCACATATGACCACACTACCCAGTGTGGTTGTCGAGGCGGAACGCGCCGGACTCCGGAACAAAAAATGATTTCTGATAACGAGAATTTATAATAAACATTAGAAGACGGGCGAAAATTGGGGGAAATCTCCCCACCGCCGTCAAATTTGGGACATGAGACAGCACAGAGCGGCCGCCTACGCAGGATCGGCCCTGTCTACATAATTATATATACGCGTTCCGGTAAAAAAAAAAAAATAAAAAAAATTTGCGTTCCGGTAAAAAAAAATTAGCACAACATCCCCCACTGCCTGTACCAGAAGTGGTGTAGGGAATAATAATGAATATTTTGTTCCCAGGGGTACTATAGCCGGACTAAAGGTTAATCTAATGTTTACCTGTTTCGCTTTAAAAAATCTTTTAAATTTTCCCTTCCTTTGTTGTGTTGCAGGTTGCGCATTGCTGTAGAAATTTGTAAAATATTTTAAAATTGTTTTTTTTTTATTATAGAAAGAAAAATATATCTTCTTCTTTTTCACTTAAATTAACAACCGCATACGATCTTTTAGGTTTTATTCATCTTTACATCTTTCGCAGCCAGTTATCCGCGTTACTATACTATTTTCCATTTTTTATCCTATTTTTTTTTTTTTAACCATTAGCGAGTACAAGTCGGTTACCCCTCTTCTTGATTTTGACTGGCAACTGAAATTATTATTCCATGTCTAGATTTACATAAGCAAGCGCTTGATTGGTTGCCTGAATAATTAAAAAAATGAATGTTTTTTTTTTACTTCAATCAAAAGTAGTCTATACTTTCCTTTCTTCAGCTGGTCAGAGGAGGTGAGTAATACGTATTAAAATTGTAGTTGACCTAAACCAGGCAAAATATTGTTCTCTTTTTCGTAAAGTTTTTGTTGTCTTATGCTTGTTGTTCATCAAAAATACCAGACAATTAATCATGTGGCCAAAGGAAAGTCTGCTGCTTGCCGCTTGCCGCTTACTGCTTGCTTAACTGTCATTCAATAAAGTTGTGCATTGCCAATATTCATTTTCTCTGCCTATCACCCTCCGCCTGTGCACAATTACTATCCTCTTCTATCTTCTCCCATCATTCAGAAAACAAAAAAAAGTACAACAACAATCCAAAAAAAAAGGCTTCTTTATAACTATAGCAAAAAAAAATTAACAATTCAGGAAAGTTTTTAAGTACTGAAGCCATTGCAAAACAAGTTTGCAATATTGCCACCAACAAACCCACAATAATAATATATGTACAAAACACCAAACCGTATGTCTGTCAGTCTTGTCCCAAAAAAAAAAAAAAAAACAAAAAAACAGAAAAAAAACAAGAAAGAAAACCAATATTCACATTTTAACCGGGCACCGGTTGTACTACATATTGACTGTTGTATGCTAGAGCGTATAGTTTATATTGTGTGGGTTAACCTGATTTGTTTGTGTCATTTAGTTAAAAAGAAATTATGTATTTAAGCCAATAATGCGGAGCCTCGTGTATATATGCATGCATGCATGCATGTATGTATGTATGTATGTATGTATGTATGTATGTATGTATGTATGTATGTATGTATGTATGCTTTCATGCAGACATAGACATATGGTTCAGGAATTGATCGTTGCCAAGAGGCATGTGTGCGAATGGTTTTTGATATAAAGATTTCTTCTCTTTATCTTTAGATGTAAGACATTTTTTGTTTTTTCTTTTTGCTAAACATGTAATGCAAGTTCTTACATGCATAAAATCTGCATGTTATAAGTACAGCTACAACAACATTTCATAATTATGGTAACACACTTACACTTGTGTGTTTTTCATCAAGCAGCAAAGTCATATACAAGAGATCATTGTATCGGTTATTCATCTTTGCTTTAATGCATTTGCTAATGAATTAATGGCGAAATTATTTCATTTTCCACTTTGTGTTGGGTGCGCAAATCTATATTTAAATGAAAGCAAATTTAAAGTTCAAACTCACAACAACAACAACAACAGCAACAATAATAGCAATAACAAGACAAATAGCAACACCGCTAACAACACCAACAATAATCAAATGGCAAAGTAAAGCAGCAACATTTTTAATGCCCACAGATGCTGCTATATAGATACTTGTAAGTAAAATGAAAGGAAAAATTTTGTGAGAAACAAACGCAAACACTCACTCTTTCGTATCGGCGAATATACAATGTTGCACTTATGGCCGCTCAATGCGATATGAAATACGCCAACTAACTAACCAACCAACGATTACAACAACAACTACAACTGCAATGCAGATTTTCAAGATTTAAACCGAGACGACCGAGTCTTGGTGAAAGAAGCGCAAGAAAGTAATGCTCCTATGAAAGACAAAAACCATTAAATAAATAAATAAATAAATAAAACAGATAATAAAAAATACATATATATATCTCTCTATATATCTGTCTATATATATATAAAGACGTGAAATGAAATCAAATATAAAATTATTTGTATACACGTCAAGTGCCAAGTTCAATATCTGTGCACAATGCCTCTTGCATTATATGGTCTTTCGTTCATTGAATGAATATTAGGGAGTTGGTTCAATAAAATCCTGCTTCTTTAAGCTTTTGTCAAAATCTTTCTTTCCTTTCTTTTTCCACCTTTCATGTTAATGGTAAATTTAGGTAAACTTAGCCTTAGCGAAACAAAGTCTGTCCACATCTAAAGCTGGCATAACATCATCAACTCATCTACACTATTGATGGAAAAGAAGAAAACCAAACACAATATCTTTCTGAACTTACACAAGGATTAGGGACGAGTTTGCTTCGCCCATCATCTCATCACCATTTGCAAGAATGACGAGATTCATTAAATCTATGCTTCTTCGCTGTTCAATAATATCATCTGTTCAATTAAATTCAATATTCAATGCGCTTGAGAAATAAAACTCGTTTAGGTGAAAAGTCGTCATTCAAGAATTGCGTAAGCCCTTTAGAACTTGCTAGCAGCAAGAATGCTTTTTCTATACAAATGCACAAAGAATTCTAAAGAAATCTGCCAAAATTCTTTTTTATCCATAAATTCGATTTTAATAATGAATAGACGACGACTTCAAAGCGTCTTTAGAAACGGAATAAAAAGGAAATAATCTTCCTTGAGCAAATTGTGAGGTGAAAACCTGGCAAACACGAATAAATGATCATAATTCAGAATTTCCGACAACTAATTACTAATCCATTGAATGATGTAATGAAGGTCGAGATTAATAATGACTGGTCAAGGTGGCTCCATAAGCATTTCGATTGAATCAGGGATCAAGGATCAGAACAAATCAATTAAATGTGAAAACCATGAAGACTTTCTGCGAGAAAAGTAACGGATTTCTTGATGCAAACCAAAGACGCAAGCAAATAAAATCTTTTCTCAATATCGCTTTGTCGGTTTGTAACCATACTTAAGATTGGGGTTCTGTGTAGCGAACACAAACCATAGCGTAAAATGAGTCCATATGTTTACATCTGACATGTAATTCTTTTGGATTTGTTGGCTGCTTTCTCTCTCAAGCGTCAAAAACTTCCTTCCTTCCAGGCAAATAATATTTCATCAAAGGTGAAATTTATAGAAACCGAAAAAGTCATATTATAAAACCAGAGCGGACAAGCGATTATAAATCGAGATCGCAATTCAACGTATGACAGTGAGAGAATATCGATCTATGTTGCTCTTGTGACGGCCAATTTATACCTATGAGGAGTAGAGCAAAAGTTTTTCGATAATTTTTCTTTTCCCCCCTTAACTCGTCGTAACTACAATGTTCTCATTGATTGTTTATGGTACTCGCATATTGGAAATATTTTCCGAATTGTCTTGAAATCCTCGAAATTCTGGCAAAACTGACGCTTGGGTCTCTTTAAAAAATAAGCAGTTGCTGCAAGCTTGCCGAGTATATCATAACACTATGATCTCTCTTTTCATGTTGTATTAGGCTTAGAGAGCCTTAGATACTATTACAGTCTCGTTCAAGTTATTTTATGACTCATGAGTATAACTACAAGTTAGTGTTAATAAATAAATAAAAGAAAATTATTAATATTTTCCTTTCTCAGCATTTGAATTTGTTTAATGCATACATGCATGCATGTAACACTCAACTCAAGATGGAGGAGATGTGCGATTGCCATACAAAGGTGTATAGGTATATACGCTACACATATGTGTATACATATGCATACATATTCACATGCAATTGTATTTTGACGACAATTATTAAAACGTAGCCTTAGGTGCTGTGCTGTGTTGGCTGCAAAAGTGTTTTATTTATGCTTTAAATTTTGTGCTTACGTTGTTAACGAGGCGAAGAATACTTAGATGGTTTATCACAGTTCCGTTGCGTTTTGAGATTGTTTTTAATCCTCGAAGAGGGTAAGAAAATTTTATTCGTCTAACGCCGAATAGTTGAGTACCCATCGTCGAAAAAGTCTAATTTTTTTTTTTTTTTTTATTCATTAACGATGCAGTAAATATATTTGGAACTTAAACTTAAATCTCTTACTGATTGATACAAAACGTAGTCTTTGACGCTTTTTTCAAAGTTATTATGAAATTCGTTTATGCATGGATGCGCATATGCATTGGTTTTTAAGGACATTCTCATGCACAACTGCAGGTATCATCAACCAAGGTGTACTTTGTCGTGCCTTAACTACAATCAAGTTTTGATTTCTTCCCATTAGCATGCTGTTTTTAAGTTTTGCATAACATAAAGTGAGTTAGTTATTCTGTTGTTCTTTACGAGTTTTGAATAAATTCAATTTTGTATCAAATACGGGAAGAATTCCTTTTTTTGCTCCTTAATTCGAGGAATATTTCTGCAAAGTTTTATTCTGCAACGAGAAATGAATGAATTGCGATGTTTAAATACGAATAACCTTGATGGAGGTTAGGCGAGCAATTTACCAGCGAAGAGAAAGCTGAATTATCCATGACGCAGCCATTGTGTAGTTTGTCCGAAAAAAACCTAACCGTCGCCAGTATGATTGTGATTGTGTGCGATTTTTAAAAGAACACGACGACAATGTCACAAAAGTCATGATGGGGTGTAACTTTTTTAGGCATAATTGATGTGTTCAGAATCATCGGAGAAAAATCACCACACACTAGAATGGCATGTGCGACTTTCCGTCCATTATATTCATAAGGCGTACGTTCTTCTGATCAACAGCGGGTTTAATCAATGGCTTATTATCTATCTTTTAAAGCTGGGTCCAACAACACGTAAAGTTTTAATCGTTTCGGGGATAATAGCATGCCGTTTCGGCATGAATGGATCTGGGTATTTGAACTTGATCCGAATTTGCAATCTTGTGTAGAAAAGTCTCTGAAGTGCCATAATTTGTCAATTTTTTACCTTTTCTCGATCGGTTTATAGATTGGCAGATTTTTCGTGTCGTATATGTTTTCTGAACCCTAAAACACTAAGCACTGATCTCATTTATTCCTATGTACGACAATATATGTGCAGGTTTTTGGTGTTATGTCAGTGATTTTTCTAACCCACAATTAATGGATGATGTGCTACATATCTGATGCGAAAAGAAGGCAATTTCATCTTGAGGTTCCGTAATAATAAAGAGGAAAATAGAACTAACTCTCTCTGAAGCTTTCATTTGAGACGAGACATTAATTATGCTACGGCCATGTATCAGACGGTGCATCAGGGAATATGAAAACTGCGGGCAGATTTTGAGAACATTCTGCTTAGGGGGCCTTCGTAGCTAATTTCATTGCTTAATAGTAAAAAAACCGAAA
Source organism: Glossina pallidipes (assembly GCA_000688715.1). NCBI lineage: Eukaryota > Metazoa > Arthropoda > Insecta > Diptera > Glossinidae > Glossina > Glossina pallidipes. The sequence goes on along the minus strand of KK500019.1, from coordinate 8,912 downwards.
TCTTTGTCATCTGTGATGTTATGTAAGATTAGTTGTGGACTCAATCACAGAGGCGAGAAAGGCAGCGACTAACTTCTCCAACGATTTATATAAATTAAGATAACATATTTTCTATTGTTGGTTTCTTCTTCTTCTCTTCCCGCAGGCAGCCCAGAACAGGATTAGTTAAAACAAAGGCTCGAAAAGCAATAAACACAAAAAGTAATTAAAAGCGAAAGCGAAACCGTCTGATTACTTTCCTTCCCCCCTTGACAAATGTCCTTAAATGTCAGTTACCTTTCAGCGACGATACGGTCTGCGTATTTAATATTCGCTTAGATACTTTCTCTTTATAGTTTTCGGTATTGTGCTGAGGAGCGTATAAGATTCGTCTTAAGCTATCGCAAGTTTAAAATCCTTAAAAGGCCAAGACGTGGAATGACATGAAACCGTCTCATTTCTATCAAAATTTTCAAATGCCAAATGTTGCCGCATATGCCTACCACCGCTAGAGCTCGGCAATTTTGTTGTCATTCGTATAGCGTTTGTAACACCAACACCATAATCATCATTACCAACAGCAACTGGCAACCGGCAACCGGCACATCTCGACCTAAAGTCATTGCATACACACATGGAGCTGAAATCAAGAGATATTGTTGTCTGCCTATTTACTATTTGGTGTCTTACTAGCTTGCCTGCTTGTTTGGTTGCATGCATAGCCTGCCTGCCTGCCTGCCTGTCTATTTGTTTGTTAACCTAATATCCATCGAGCTACGCTAGCAACAGTATTATGGCAACAGAATTCATCTTTTTTGCTGCTACCTCCTGCAGTGAAAATTGCGCATAATTATAAAAATAATGAAATAAAGAGTAACAACAGCAAAAAAAAAAAAAAATCGACTGTACATAGACATTTGTTGGCAGCCAACTCCATAGAGAGTCACAGTCAAATCGTCCGCAGGCAATGTCCTACACAAACCATATGGAAATTGCGATATGTTGCTTTGTATATATATTAGAAGATCTTTGATAAAAAAAAAATATATATATATATATATATATAAAAGATAGAAGAGAAGAAAATGAAATGACTTAAGTTGAGGGTATATGCGCACGCACACACAGAATCACATGCTTATAGCTAGTCATCATGAGGTGTGTTTTGCACCGAACTTAGTGAACACTTAAATTTTGTCGTCATTATTATTGTTGTTGTTGTTATTGTTGACTCCCTGTATGTTTCTAAAGAAAACAAAAAAGAAGCCAGTGGTTCGAAAAATGAGAAAATATAATTTACAGACCCATAAGACTTGCACCGAGGTGCCTGTGAAAGACAACAACTACACAACAAGAACAACAAGAGACGATAGTAATAATATATATATATATATATATATATATATATATGTATTTATGTATTTATATGTATGTATGTGTACATATGTATATAAATATTACATTAAAAATAATTCAACTCCATGAAAAAGTGCATTGACTGCTGCAACAAATTCATTTGTGAACACGAATGTTTCTGATATTGATGTTTGTGTTGTTGCTAGTATCGTTGTTTTGTTCGTCGTCGTCATCAACGTCGTCAGTTGGCGAAATCATAAAGTTTTGTCTATTTTGTCGGTTTGTTTGTTTGTCTGTCTGTCTGTCTGTCATTCTGTCCATATGTCTATCTGTTTATATATATATATTTCTACGCTAGCATTGCTTGGTTGGTTATAGCTTCTTTCGCTTCAGCTTGGTTTAGTTTTTTTTTTTTTCTATACAAATATTTGTTGCGATGTTTTTCTTTTGTTGTGGGATTTATAGTGAAGATGAAGTGATTAAAAGTGCACTGAGTGCTGTTGTACGTATTAGTTTAGCTTAATATCAGATGCCAGTAGAAAGATAAGCGACCTAAAAAAAAAATTCAAATTTCTGTATATATGCATATATGTATATAAACACGAATATATGTACATAAATGTATAAGTATATACATATATACATATATACATAATTATTATACATTCATACAAATATATATATATATATATATTTGTGTGTATAATATAACATAATGAATTCAACATCAAATTGATTTCGTCATCTTATTTGTAGCAGGAAATCAAGCGAGCGTATATTGTGCTCATCTGTATATACGAAAATTTTACTTATATGATGTGAATTTTCCATTAAGTTTAAGAGTCTTTTTCATTATACTGTGGTGGTATGCATTACATTCAACAGTATGTGTGTGTGTGCGTGTGCGCGGACCAGCTTTGCGTTTATTTTGTGGTCCAATTTCCATTGCCCAGAGAGATATTATACTAACTAAATGAATGTAATTTACAGCTCCGTTCTTTTATTTTAATATTGCCAGCAACAACACCAGCAGTCAAATCAAAATAGTAAAACAAAAAACAACAACAAATAGTTTGATTCGTGTTGCTGTTGCTGTTGTTGCTGCTGCTGCTGCTGCTGTTATTAATGTTTGTTTTTAGTGTTGACCCATACCGTTTACCATGTATCCAAACATATTGCTTGACTCTGGCTATTGTCTTATTATTATATTTCGTATATTTGTTGTGCCATGTACAACGTCGTGACTATGACTAAGCGTCAGTTTGATTCTTTATGTGTGTTAACGGATTCTTATAGTAGTTGGGATATATTTACAAGTATCTCTCATACCATAATACAACAATAACAAAGAGCAAGCAGCCTTTCAATCGAATGGTTTCGTGGTGTAGCAGAAAATTGCTTAAAAATCATACCATAGCATGCTATTGTTATATGAAATCCGTTTGATTCTCGCGCGAGTCGTGCGATCAAGCAAAACTCTTTACTTTTCCAAATGCATTGCATGGTAAATGATTACTGTCAGCAGGTGTTTTTTTTTCTTTTTTTTCTTTTTTTTTTGCTGAATTGTGGAAAATACGGTTCCCTCTGCGTTGTGTGCTGCAGTGTGGCAAACTTAGTGGTAAAATTTTTAAGAAAAATAAACTAATTCAGAGAAGTGAAGAATTTCAGAAAATGATCATTATTTAGTTTTGGCAGAAATTTGGAAAACTTACCGGTCAGGGGGCCGAAATCCTTTAAGCAAATGATTGGAAAAAGTTTTAATTTTTACAAAAACAATGTTGTGGCCACTAACCAAGGATCATACTCGTGCTAGGCATGTTGCAAGCGAAAGCTGCAGTGAATTAACAATCAAATATGTCATGTGTAGCGTAGAGTTACAAAATTTTTTATAGAAATTTAGATTTAACTTAACTGCCCCTGCCATACTAACATTACCGATCAAGGGCGACAATAGGAGTTAGGTGCACAAGAGTTGAGAGTGTGGATTTTCATAGCTGATTCAAATCATTCAAATTTGCTTCGACGATGAAAAACATAAATTTTGAAAGTGGAACCCTTCGGAACGGTATTTTCAGGCGCATAGAGCATTGTAGGCTAGTGCTTTAGCCAAAAAAGAAAAGAAGGTATTGTGGAGGCATATGCCTTCAGGAACCGCATTTTAAGACAGGCATGTGTAACCGAGCCAGATAAGGATCCCGATTGGCAAATCACTGTTCGCGGGTTCAAATCTCAGTGGAGTAGACCTTACTTGGTTGTGGTTGTAGTAAGTGCTGCTCAGTCGGTAAAGTGATGACATTTATTGATGGCGCACGCAACCACTAGGCGGATGCGGAGGCAGGCGGCTACCCATTTCCTTCTCTTTCCATACTTCTTTCTGGCCGTCTTCTTATTGCCGCACATTTCTTTCATTACTAATCGTATTTGATAAAAAGAAGAAGAAAAAACACGAACTGCATTTTGAAGCACAAACTGAGCTGAATTTGCCACTGTCTCTACCAAAGATGATGGTTAAGTGCAACTATTCAACTTAATTATCTAATTTACACGTTCGCTTTGCATTCCATTTTTCAGTTTTATTGAAAAGTTAACTTTATTTGTTGTCTCTAACCTCTGTGTGTTCTTTCCTATATTCTCGAAAACAACGAAATTTAACGACGAAAGAACCGCTAATGTACCCAACGTTGTTTTTAGATATTTTTGGTTTACATCTTTACAAATCTTTAATTTCTTTTTTGCACGGAGTTCAATTTATCACGGATATAAAAAATTGTTTTGTTTTAAATTCTAAAGCCAGTCAGTCATTTCTTTTAATCATTATTTTATACATATACTCTAAGGATAGTCTATATGCATGAACACCTGGAAATCTTTTTCACTTAATTTCTTTGCACATCAATTGGCAGTTGTGTCAATTAGGACAAACTTACTTTTACTGTAGACTTAAAAAAAAATAAAAAAAAAAAATTTGAAGAGTTTTGCAAGTTTGAGGCTTGCCCTGTCTATTTTCTCTGTTGAGTTGCTTTTGCACAAGTTGTACTTTTATCTTTACGGCTACAAAAAAAAAAAGCCACCAATTCTTCCAAATTAAAAAAAAGGGGGATTGGTTCGCCCAGGGCAAAAATAATGAAGATGAACGAGTCTTTCTCTTGAGGACGCTAAAGTATTCGTTCTTGGGACGCATGTACTGCCCGCACTTCTGCTTTGGAACTTTCCATTACTTTCTAGACGATAAGCAAACAAAAAGCAAGTACTTGTGAATTTTTGGCAGCCAAAACAACGCAAGCAAGAATTTACTTTCTATGCGTACTTTTTTCCTGTCAAAAACATTCTGATCTTCTTATAGTCCTGCGTTTGGGTTGATTTCAAGGTAAATGTAAGCGAGATGACAAAACACTGAACGGCTTTACATAGAATCAAGTAATATTTTATTAAGGCCGCCACAGAAGTATTATGATTTTTTTACCCTACACCGCACTTGTGGTGCAAGAGTATAGTGAGTTTGAGCGAATGTCCAGCGCAACATCCAAAAGAACTCATCTAAACTCATCTTTTATTGTGCCAATCGATTCAGGGTCACTTTCTGATTTGATGTAAACGTGTCTATGCGTCTGTCCCTCTTGTTATCTTGTACTCAATCGATGGGTCGCAAATTTTTAAAATGTTTTCTTAAAATTTATTATATTGCAATGTTTTGGCCCAATTACGAACGATTGAAAGTTGTTCGGATCGGATAACTTTTACGACGACTTCTCATATGACATCCTAGATTGAAAAGTCCTTAAACGAGTAACTGTAGGTAGGTTGGCGTAGGATGTTGAATGGTAGGCCGTAGCCCACTATAGTGTTTTGACTTGATTTTATTTTTTTACATTGCGATCAAAAATCATTCTTCTGCCTTTGTTTGTTGGTTGTCGTTCAGCAGTTTTTGTAAACTTATCATGGAAGAATAGAGAAATGCAAGAACTTATGCAAATTATAGCATATTTTTGTTTTTTTATCGAAACAATGGTTCTCTGATAGCAACTTCTTGTGCTGCACGTAAGGACATAAAATTAGGACGTGTAAAGGAAAATGAGACTGAAATTTCTGTGTCGCTGCGCTCCTTTTAGTAATCCTTAAAGTGCTTATCGTTTGCTTGGCTACCTACGATAATAAAATTGCTTTCAAGTGATGCGCAAGCACGTGACGTTAAGGGATGCATGTTCAAGTTTTCCCCTATTTTTTTGGGGGGAGGGGGCAAGAAATACATTTCTTGAGAAAAAATGAAAAGTTTTCATTCTCATACGTACTTTTACGATATATCAAACATATATACGACGACGAAAAAGTGAACTTTTACTGAAAATATAAAGAGTTTTTAGTGCAGAGTCAAGTGTTTTTGGATTGTAATATAAAACGTTTTGACTTTCTACTGCTAGTACAGGTTTCCCAGTTAAGTTTGTATTTCTAATAATTTTACCGTTAAAAATTTTTTCATATTTCGTGGTAATAAAGAAACGTTAGAAAAAAAAAAAAGAAGACAAAACAATAACAAGAAGAAGAAGAAGAAGAAGAAGACGAAGTAGTGAACACAATATTACAACGAATATACTAAACGAATGAAAAGTCAGTTCACAAAATCAACATAAAAACAGGCAGACATTAATACACGATATGCTTGTGACTTTGTGCTGCATACCGTAGGTAACCGACAGAAACAATGATTTTGCAATAAGTTTCCACAACAGCGATTGCAACGATAACAACAATACACAATAATAGAGTAGCAGTCACCAAAACTTATAGTTTCACTGTGTTGTGTGTATGCGCGCGCGCGCGCGCATGTTTGTTTTGTATGTTATATGTATATATGTATGTATGTGTGTCTCGAAGTAGCATTGTTTCTATTAATTTATAGAAATAAAAAACCAAAAACGCCAGTAGAGAAAAAACATTTTTTTTGGTCTCTAGGTTGACGTGACAAATACACCTGACAACATTTAAAAAAAAAAAAAGGAAAAAGAAGTAAAAACCATAACAATAATAGTGGCAAAGAAGAATAATATGTGTATGAAATCGAAAAATACCACAAAGCAATGGCTTTTTTTTCCACAAAGAAAATAGCGAAAAAAAAAATGTAGAGCAAAAATAATTATAAGCAAAGTCCGACATAAAACAAAAAAAGCGACAGGCAACAACAACAACAAGAACAAAAACAAATGAAAGTTAATTATTGAAACACGAGTAAATCAATGAAAATCATGCTGAACAACAACAAAAATCAAACTAAACTATCATCATCATCATCATGATCATTATCATCATTATCATCATCATCATCGTCTCTTCTTCATGAAGCATTTAGTTTAACTTTTTGCTAAAGTTTTCGGTTTCTCATCGCTTGCTTACATACTACTATTCACACTTTTTACTACTAGACTAAGCGAGGAAAAAAAAAAATCTCTAATAAATCAACATAAGAATAAATAAAATTTTCTATAGAAAGAAGAATTAAAAAAAAAAAAAAAAAAAGAGAGCACTAACGTAGTAGATAGAAAACTTCGTTTCCAACTTTTCTTTTTTTTTTTCGTCTAAACTAACTAATGAGAGGGTTTCCACAACTAGTGTTATAAGCTTTTCACTTAAACACTTGCAAATACGGCCGGTCCTTTTCAAAGTTTATTTATTATAGGATGTAAAAAGTTGTTAGAAAATTAGTAAAAAGAAGAAGAAAAAAAATTGATAACCAACTTTTCCAACTCTTCTGTGAAGAGGGGAACTTTTATCGGAAACCCTAATCTGCATATATATATCAATCTCTCTGTGTAAGTAAGTATATGAGAACACGACGACGACGACGACGACGACGACGACGACGACGAAGATTTCATATCATAAAGACAACGGTCTAAAATGGGGTAAACGAACGAGAGCAACACAAACATTAGAATAAGATACTAAGCGCACGAGTGAACGCTCAAATAAAAGAACGGTTTAACATAGATAGATGAACATGCTTATAAAACCACATATACGCTCACACGCGGGAACCGCCAAACCTAAATACTAGCCAGCCATGCTAACAATAAAAGCAACACCATCAACCATAAGAATAATCATTGCAACGAAACGAATTTTTAAATACTTTTGCGATATAAAAAAGTATGCACAAAATATGTTGTTGTTTGTTTGTTCATTTGTTTGCACATGTTTACATACATATTTATCTATGCATTCATTCATTCATTCATTCATTCATACATTCATACACATAAATATATACATATGTACATACAAATATGGTGGTTTAGCCAAACAGTGAAACCTCTAAAAAGCCGCATTAATTATTCTCTCATAGCAATAATTGCCGCGCATTAATTATTAATTACATTCCATCCACACCAACAGATGCATTAGTAGTTTAGTCAAGTACGTAGGCGCGACGTACGTAATGCATATTTTTGTGTCATTTAATATATAGGCGATTGAAGGTGCGCGTTGCGCGCTGCGTGCCACGCTATGTATGGAAATGGTATGGTTTATGACAAATCTATCCTCAAACGGGCTCAAAGATTAGCGCTAAACATTTTTCGAATCGGATAGATGAGCTCTTCGCATATTTAACAAGATATTTATTCAATTCAATGCATTACTATGTGTGATGATGCTTGGGGGTGGGGGGTACGAAAGTGTTTCGTCCTCTTAATTGTATTCCATTTTGAATTAATGCTCGTTCCTATAGTGGGCCGTGTATCAGTTGTGCATTTTTAATGAAGCTATTTCTACATTTTCAATATTTTTCTTTTGAAGACATTGCTCGCTTCATATGCGGGACGAACATGTTGCATCCAATAAAGAATTTCTTTGCAATTTTTTTTTTATTTACGAAATTTACAGAAGGAAAGACAGATTTTACTCTAAACGAAAAAATTTGTTGCATAATTCCCTGGAAAAGTATTGTTTCAGTTATTCACTTAAAAAGAGTTCTCACTGTTGCTGCATACTCTTCACATTGGGTTTTAATAGCTTTTATCCAAAAGATATGAAGATTTTAAAAAATTTGTAATCGCAATAAATTAAAAAATGCGATAAAAATGATTTGAACATAAATGTTTGAAAGTGTGTGTAACCGCACAACAACGCTGGCTTACTAACATCGTTGTGATTGCGTTATACGGTCGTTTGGTTAAGTTTTCGAAAGTTTTATAATAAGCGAAGCAACATCCAACAGTAAAAGGACATACACGCTCACACAAGAATACATTGATGGATTAAGAGATGCTATTCTGATGAGTGTTAGCCTCATTAGTGTCAGTGTTATTGTTTTTTTTTTTGTTTTTTTTCGAAAACATTCCCCGTTATATTCAATACAAAGCTGCTGTGTTGTCTCATTTCTCATGTTGTAGCAAAAAGGGCTTTGGTTGTCATTTCACATTCGATGGTGTTCGGTTACGAGAATCCCATTTGTAGCCCGGAAAAAAATATTCGATTAAACGGTGTCCGTCCGCCTATTTCAAAGACCCCCCATAAGTTATACTTATATTTTCTTAATCAGCCCATTATTTTGATTCGTCTAAACTGTGTCCGTCTACGTTAAT
>KK500018.1:319481-365510 GCA_000688715.1 Glossina pallidipes | reverse complement strand
GACAACAACGTTGTTCCTTCTAGTTATATAAGCTCGCAACTCGTAGATAATGTGTAGAAATAGTGCAAGAGTATAATATGCACATGGAAGGAGTGGACTTATGAATAGGTAGTTATCGTATCAGAGCCAAAAGCCGCGAACTTAATCTGAAAAGAAGTTGAATAAAAACGTAAAATACCCGAATAACATGTTTACGTTACAATATATTTTCATTGCCAATATGGTCCATATGCTTATTGCTCATATTGTATAATTAGCAAATAGATTTTACAAACTTGTTGCAAAAATATTAAAATTTTGGCAACTACTATTATAAATACACTTTCCATATACTAAAATTCTTTTATATTGCGTTCAGATTTTTCTTTAAGCAGTCTTTGACAGTAACAGCACGTACACAAATAGTTGGTTTTCGTCTACATGGCTCATGGATATGTTAATCAGCTGCCAATTCGAAAACTGAACCTCAAATTTACAGCCTCGTCCCAGCGGACAGTCCCCACATCTCCATCACGGACAGTGTGAGGGAGAAATGTTTCGATCTGGAACTTTTTTTATTCCTAGCGGCATAAGCGAAGTCCTCTTTGAGAAACTATGACTGTTTTTATCATAAATTGCACTATCAAATACGGAAAACGAAATACAGTAAACATATTTTATCGAATTATTGTTGTTGCCTGCAATTGCATCACACAGTTCATCGGCGGGCGGGGTACATCTAAGGTTTTGTCATATTGCTAATCTTTATAAAGTTTATCTCATACGAATTAGTTAACCATCACAATTTATTGGTATTTTTGTAATCGGCATGTAGGATATTGTTTAGCCGTTACAATTACTTTGTTCTGTTTATCGATTTTGTTACAATCGGCGGGCGGGACGAAGCGTGTACTAACAGTATGCTATCTTTCTTAGCAATTATCCTATTCGCATTATGAGTATATTCATCATTAACGAACTTGAATACGGCTGATATTATTTAGAGCTTATTGCATTTGCAAATGTTATAATCGACAGAAGAGATGTGATCCAGTCCAGTTAACGTTTCAGAATCAATATACGGCGCCTTGTTAATCACCATGCAATGCCCTCCACCGAATAAGCATCTTTATCCCATCAGCTAATTAGATGCTACGTTTATGGGGGTCCTTACGGTATTCCTTTTGATTCGGCAAACTCTTTGATCATTGCTTAAGTATTGATCTATGCGGTTGAGATCTAACCGGTATCAGCTACGGTGGATGGTAATCGCCTTAAAATATAACCGATTCCGACGTTATCTGGTTAGTAGGGATACATTTCAAATTGGAGATAGTAACCCCTAGGTCTATCACTCCCCAGTCCCAAAGTGTCTTGCTCCTAAAATATTTTCCTGATATCTCTTTATTTTACGCTGTAAACTATCGGTTGGTTCAGGTGATTGTTGTCGCTGACGTAGGCAGCTTGTTATTGTACGGCGGACATACAGAGGCGTTGACCGTACTGCTCATGGAACCGTACGTTTGTCTGTTTGTGGTAGCATTTAGAAAGACTTCTTCACGTTTCCTATGGAGATAGTGTCTACATGATTCTTCATTAAAAGCAATTCGTTTTGAAATTGCAAGTTTCAGTTTCAAACATATTTTTTGTGTGCTCACGACTCACCACCCTAAATGTTTAGCAATCATTAAAAAAATTTACCAAAGTAGCAGCTCAGTCGTAATTGATCATCGTCTATTCACCAGAGAATCGAGTCGTTATCGTGTGATTTAACAACCATGAATTTCTTCTTTTAGGCTACATAGGTCTATACTTATAAGTCACAAGTTTTGGAACATTTGGAGACATACCGCAACTAACGCTGAGAAGACTGATTAACAATTAGAAGCATCACGTGCGTCAGTGCCGTCATGAACATTTAAATGCTTTGTTCAGAACATGACTACTCGTGTTGAAGCTTCAAACTAAAGTATAATTTACTTTTTTTTTCAAATTTTATAATTCTTTATGAAAGATTCCTTTAAATCATCCGTTAGCGTCAGGGATTCCACAAATACCCCAGTAAGATATTCGTGTAAATCCTTGCACTTTTCGCGCTTCATTTTACTCAATACACATCATCAGCACACATAACGCCGATAAAAATTCTTTGAACGTTTCTCCACGTTTCTGTATTCTTTAAAAGATATCATCTTTTAGATTTTAAAGGTATTTATTAAACAAAAACAGCAGAAAAGATTTTTAAATGCATCTTATTCGATCTATTCACAGCCATTATTGTAGTGCCAGAGTAATGTGGAATCCTACAATGTTGCTCTCATTGTTTTGTCTATGTTCACGATTTCCAGTTGAGAAATTCTGTGGTAGTAACACTGTTTTGTTTAATGGATTAAAAATGAAGCCATGAAGTTAGGTAATAGTAACATGCTTGTAAGAATGTATATAAATAGACTATTTGCGGAAGGCAGTCAGTCGGACAAAGTAAAATGTAAACAATCCTACCCTTAAAGAAATAGATTGTAAATAAAGATACTTGAAGTTAAAAGAATTTTGAAGTGTATTTCTCTTGAAAATAATATCTACGATCTAGTGATGCCGACCGCATCGCAAAAAACGAAGTTCGTAACAATGCATTCAATTGTTTATGTATGGCGGACAATTTATCTGGTTTAAGCCCACTCCAAAGGTTAGATAAGAATGCGGCGAGTTTCATCTAAATTAATTCAACGGAGAGCGATAGCTGACTAATCTAATGAATTATGATTAGTATATGTTACTCTCTATTAACCGTTGGAGATAAAATCAATTGGTTGTTTTAGTTTTTATCAGCGTTTGGAGATAAAATCAGTTTTAATATTTATTTATTAACATATAATTTAATAAATAAATATTTATTAATATATAATTATTTAAAATGTCAACAAGTAACTAATTCGATATTTATTGTAAATAACAAAAGGGGGACACATTTGATTATTAATTTATTTTTCTACCCTATTTGGGTTAGGGAATCGATGAAGCTGAAAATGAACATTTGCCGTAGAGGGACTAATAATCTGTTATCTGCATATCCTTTTCTAATTTTTATTGACTAGGAACAATGACTTGAAATGAATGCAACCGGTAAAAATTGAATGTTGAAAGTTCCTACTTGTTTTCTCTTTTCACTAGACGACTTAGAGCTTTATACGGGTTTTCCTTTATTTTTCTTCCCGACTGCTTAACAACAAGAAACCATTTACTTACAGTACTTCTGGAAGATTGATGCTCGATATTACATCTTTCAACGAAAATAATCCTCCTCTGTTATCCGCTCGCTCGTGTGGTGTTTCTGAAGCCGGGCTGCTTTTATCTTGTAGACGTACGTCAGTTTTTTTCTTCCTTCTGAATTTTGTTTGTTTTTGTGCACTGAGTGATCTATAATACTTTTTTCAAACCGATTCTAATTTTTTATTTTATTTTAATACTCATTACCGATGGATGAGGGGTATATTCATTTTATTAAAAAGTTTGCAACGCTTAGAAGGAGGCTCCAGAGACTCCACAATGTACATATAGTCTTGATCAGCATCAAATCCTAACTCGATTTAAGCATATCTGTCTGCGTAATAATTGGTGCAAACATTCTCCTGGCCGCAAATTCAGCAGAAACATTGCAAGTTCAGGTTGCTATTGAAAATGGGCCAAATCGGTCGAAAGACACACCCGCAGCACCACGTAAATTCAGAACACCTCCGATTTTCCAAAGGAATGAAAAATTGGGTTTTTGCTCATTACTCATAAACTAAAGCAAATAAATGCACAAAAATTTTAACCCACATTCTATCGGCGATAATGTAGAATTTGTCCACAAAAATTGAAAAAAAATTGACCACGCCTACCCTATATTATAATGTATCAAAATTTAGTTATTTTTTCAATATCTTTATAACACGCAGGAACAACCTTCAAAAACCGCATCAAGTATACAAATTCTTGGCCAATTTCAAATTTGGAATGCACCTAAACATGTATGCCTGTTCGTTTGCCCATCTGTCTATTTGCACAACGTTGTGGTATTTGTGGTAAACATTCTCCCGTTAGTGAAAACGAGGATATTGCGTACAAATTTGCAAAAGAATTTGGAATTGACCTAAGCCTTTCAAAGGGCACACCTAAAACGCCCTCATGCCTATACCACAAAAACTTTTATTTTGAAAATGGAAGAAATGAGTTGCGCACACTTCATACTATAGAGGATTAAAACTTTATTCTTTTACTTCTTTTGTCTAATAAACCTTAGTACAAAACTTGTACTTCAATTATAAAAGTAGATATCATCTTTTTTCACATATGAGAGCTCATCAAAAGGAAATTATGATGATGATATAGAAGACGAAGATGGTCCATATTAAAAAAGTATAAAAACGCAATCAAACACAAAAGCGATAATTAAAGGACATCAAACGAATGGTCCAAGCACTCTTGAAAAATGGCTATTAATAACACTCGGTTAACTGAATGAATTAAACTATTATCTTTGGAAGTGCATAACGACAAACCTAAAGACGAGAAAAACATTTTTATAGAATCGTCTAGAAAAATTATAAATTATTTTGATGTTGGAACAATATCAGCCAAAATTGGGTTCAGAAACATCAATGCAAATACACATAATTTATTTGAAGGACAAAAATACGTGGAAGCACGTAATAAAAAAGCAGACATAGCACGATTATTTTTCAAATCCAAACAAGTGAGCAATTGCGAAATGTTAAAGTTTTGTTAATGTGCAAACTTCATAAAAGTTATAACGGTGTCAATCTGAACATAAAATCGTCATAAAGATACCAATTAAAAAAAGAATCGTTTTTTCACACAAGAAAAATTTTTGCTATGAGTACGATTGATGAACTATCAGTAATTCAACGCACAGTCAACGGCAAGTAGAAACGTACTGATCAACTAAAAGCCAAAGGAACATAGATTATGCATTGATCATGGACAATTAAATTGAATGGTTTCAAAAGATAATTTTCCAATGCCAATGATTGATGATGCGTTTGAAAAACTACAGTTAACAAAATTTTTTGTCACTATGGGTTTGGAAAAGCAAAAAAAAACGATTTACGGAAGCAACTCCTAGAAGATAAACTGAAAAATAATAGAAAAACTATATCAATAATGACGAAAAAGATTAGCCAGTTGGAGAAGCAAGCTTTAGAAGAGAAAACTGAAACACCTAACCCTTAACTAAGAAACTAGATGAGGGTAATACTAAACTTGAAAACAGTATGAAACAGAAGCCGAATTTAGAATCAAAACCTCGCAACGCTAGAAAAGGACAGAGCAAAATGAAAAATCCAAATATAACAGTAACAAGGTGTTCTATAGTCAAATTACAAAGCAACTTAGAAGCTAACGAAAAATTAAAGGATATGAACACATATAACAATCAGCAGAAGCTGGTTAAAAAGATGGTTAAATTGGGTCAGTAGGGAGTGAAAAAACGTTGTGAGATTGAAAAACTTACTATAAAAGCTTACTCGTTGTAAATAGAATGCAGTACCACAAAAACTAAAGAAAAGAGAGAACTGTAGCACAGCAACAAATGTGTACAACCGGTAAGCATTACACATACATTTTACCAACGGTGGACGCATTGTCAAAATTCGTTTCTTTTGCTCCAAAATAACCGGCTCAAAGAACTCAAACGTTCGGTCAAATAAGTTTAGTTGACCAATAAGAATAATAAGCGTTCACATCAAAAGAATCTATCCACTTTTCTTTACTATTCGAAACACATACGAAGATCAATAGAAATCAGATACATTGTTGGATATGTTAGAGCACGAAATAGACAACAACTACAATGATGAGCGAAATAAAATGTGAAAAGAGGTTAAAGTACAAATAAAGAACGCACTATATATGTATAAGCGCCACCACGCAAAAGAGAAAAACATATGAAGTCGGGCAATTATTGGCCATGGAAAGAACACAATTTGTGACAGGGGCAAAACTGACGAAGGAATAATGTCAAAATAAAACGTAACATTCATTATAACATTGAAGAAAGCCGCAGAATTTGAGGCCGCATGTGTTGATTATATGAAACCGTGGGAAACTTTTGAAGATAAGTAAGATATACTGTCACCTGGGACAGGCGAAGAGCGGAATTGTTAAATGTAACAGGTAGATACCTACAAGAACTGCAGACAGTGAAGAACTGACAGCGAATACTAAAACGAACACGTGACCGTGGGAAAGAAAAATAAGAAAACAATCTTCACTCGTTAGGTGGACATCGTCGAATCAAGTTGTTAAATCGTGCAGTCGTTAAACTTTCTTTATTTTTCTTTATTAATATTTAATAATTAATTATTCTTCAATTATAATAATGGAGACAGCTTCATTCTTCACATATATAAATTAAGCGATGCACATAAATACGATTTCTAGTTCGTCCCCATGACATTAAATTAATAAAAAATTGCATAAAACATGATTTTATGCAGGTGCTATTTGTTCTGTATATGTATGAGCCGATACGCTGTATATCAAGCGAATGGACTTTATATTGCAATCAAACATACAATATTTGATTGCAAACAACTATCGTATTATATTGCGCAAACTATTGAAGGATAGTAAAAAAACTCAAACCAAATCAATTAAAGTGTCTATAGAGCCTGTCGCAAAGTTGCGATAAAGAAAAAATTCCTTAATTTAGTGTACTATCATACTGCTATTATATAATTATTATTAATGTTACCCACAGGCAACAATTTCCAAAGCCAAACTGTTAACAGCATTTCTGATTGGAAAACGATGAACCGCATATATGGCCCGCAAATATTTGAAGATAAAGAATTACAGATATACATATATGAAAGATTCACTTTTGTATAAAGCATATCAAACAACAAAGTTTTAAGGGAATTTATTAGGTGCTTGCATGTATTTTGATGAGCGATAGCGATTGGTGAAAATGATAAAGTGATGCGAAGTATCAATATTCACAACAATTAAATTCGACGATTTTTATATTTTTCAACATAAAATAACGGTTTTCCATTTAGTATTATTAAATTGTTCAGCGCATACAAGCACTAATCTTAGAACACTCAAAATTGCATTTTCGACATTCATTAGTTTTGTTGTTTGATTTGAAGAAATCTGCTGCCGAAGCCCATCAAACGCGTTTAACGAAACTTATTGAGATGCTGCTCCATCACATCCCAATTGTCGGCTTTGACTTCAATGGGTTAAAAGTGGTGATTTTGACGTAAAAAACAAAAAACGGCTTAGAGGACCAAAAAAATTCAAAGACGATGAATTGCAAGATTTATTGGGCGAAAACCCAACTCAAACCCTCAAAAAACTTTCGTACAGCTGATGATGAATCGACTGTTTCCAGACATTTACTTGCGATAGGAAAGACCTAAAAGAAGGGAAAACGTCTACCATGCGAATTGACTAAAAATCCCATTTCAAACCATCCCAATATGGCGGTTTCATTGCTTGCCAAGCAAAAAGAGATTTTTCTGAGACGTGTACTATGATAATGCCAAACGCAAAAAATCATTACTTCAGGAGAGCTATCTACATCGACACCGACGAAGAATATTGATGGCCATAAAGTTCTACTGCGCATATGATGGAATCACCAAGGTGTAGCGTATTAAGACCTGTTAAAACCGAATGAAACTGTTACTGCAGTTGTCTACGGACGTCAATTAAACAAATTAAACAATCTATTGTTGCAAAAAAAATCAATAATAACGGTTAACGTCGTCTTCTTGCATGACAGCACTCGGCCACACGTTGCAAGAATTGTCAAGGATACACTGTCCAGCGTACTAACATAGCACCTTCTAATTACGACTTGTTCATATCGATGCAGTATGGCTTAGCTGACACTGACAATGATTGAATCGTTGCCAAACCAATATGGTCCTTTCGACACGGCGTCGCCATATTCCCAGAAAGATGGAAAAACGTTGGAGAAAATTATGGAAAATATTTTGACGAATATATATTGTATCAAATTTTTTCAATAAATATCTTTTTCAAGTGAAAAAATGATCAACATTGTGCATTAACGTGTGATCGCCAACTCACACGTCATTGCTTGTTCGATGATAAGATGACCTTTCCCCTTCAACCACACTGAACACGTTAAAGTCGCAAACGTTATAGACAACATAAAGTAGCCTTTTTTCTAGCTTAGTTTCAATATATATGTTTGTATATATACATATATTCGTTTCAACAGATTAAAAGAAAGTCAAAACGAAAGACGAGCCCACCCCAAATGTTTACAAAACCCTAAGAATTTCGATGCATGCGCAGATTCCGATTAACGCGTTGGAGGTCCGATCTCCTTTGTTACCTATTGTTATTAATATTTTTAAATGTATTATTGCATAAATATCTAACTGCTAAGAGGTTCTTTATACTGTACAGTGACCTGATCATAACAGAAAAAAAGATCACAATCTTAAAGAAACTATCTTAAGAACGGCTTTCGAAAGTGTAGTGGTTACTGCACCGTACCTTAAGTAATAAACAACAACCGGTAGGGTTGCAATTATGATTCGTGTCGAATACAGCAGCTTTTTTCATTTTTTCATCATCGCTATGTACAGGGTTGAGACACACGTTACCAACAATCCCATATGAATCTAGAATGATTCAATAATTTCATATTTCTAACCATGGAAAAATAACTGGAAAACTTTATGTAATGCATTTGAAAATTGCATTATCGGAAACCTGACAGTATTAGTTTTACATACTCCAGCGTCATCAATTTTTATGAATACAATTTGTAAAAATAAATTTTTAGGTTTTCTTTCTAACTTTGTGTCTTTCTTCCACGATAACTTCGTTAGCGCGCTACTACGTCCAGATATTAAGAAATTAGCTTATAAACTTTTTATGCGGGCATCTAAAAATTATAACGATAGAACTCTATTCAAATTTGGTTTATATATATTCCAAGGAGAGGTATTTTAGCTATAGAGCACTTTCATAATCATAGGCCTTGTAAAACATCTAAATACGAAAGATTAGTAAATGCCATAAATATATATTTTTTAATTGATGGGCGTACTTACATGCTGTTTGAAGTATTCCAATGCATATAGAATGTTTTTGCACAAGTAGACATTGTGGACAGTAAAATCGTTTCTAAGCAAATGATGGTTACAAGTGTAAAAAATGATGTTGCTCCAAGTCGAGGTAATAAACGTAGTGTTTTCCGTGATGTTGCTGAAGTACTTGTAGAATCTGATACTTTTATCATTGCGGTAACTGTTTGGTGACTTGTTAATGTTGAATGTTGATTTAGAATTCTAGGAGAAGCTGTAGCAGCTATAAACCGATACCATAACTTAATATGATGTACTAAGAAAATGATAAAGTATATTCTTAAAGCTTCGTCTTTTCGACGATTCGTATTCTGCTTAAACTGATAGCATTTACGTTTGTTTTTATAACAAAATAAGTGTAAAGGTAATCCTAGGGAGCAGTCGCTGCCGTCGCTGCTATGATGTTTTTCCTTTGAAGTAATTTGAGCTATTGCACTACTTTCCAGTCGTGAATTATCAGTAGTTTCTGATATTGTGTTAAGAGTTGTTGTGGCTACATAGCTTTCTTTTTTTGCCCATGAGAGTGAAGGTGGCGACGTTTTCGCAGACAGTGAAGACAATGTCGGCTCCGTGTGTGGAAAAACTGCATGATTACAAATCTTTTTTCTAAAATATTGCTTAGTATTACCACAAGTTAAGCATCTTTGCTTTTGTGTAGAAACATGCGAACATAATATTGGATCTGAGGAAGATTTTTTGCATATTGGCTGCAATGGCGAGTCTACCGTTACCAATGGTGCTTGTTCTATAAATTTTAAAGGGGTTTTTGTAGATGTCGCTGATGTCAAATGGGACTGGATCATTGACGACGATTTCGAAATTGACCGTCGTGGTAAAAAAAGAAATTTGGTATTATCCTCTATGCTGCACATATACGGTAAATTTTTGCAAGTTGTATTGTCATTCTTGTAAATATCACTTCTGTACAGTGCTCTTTCATTTTGAGATTCATAATTGTTGTTGTTATAACATTTCAGATGTTTTACGATTTTGGGCCGTGCAGGTATTAATGGCAATTCGGATTTTAAATGGTGGTGGTGCAGACTTTGTGATGATAATACCGCTGATGTAGCCATTATCTTCAGGGCAAATAAGCTTATTACCTTTATTTTACCTACGAAACAACACGAGCGTACAGATGTTAGTAGATAATCGTAGAAGTTAGTGGTTTAAAAAATATGTATTACATCTTTAAATTTTTGTTACTCGATATGTCCGAGGAAACTATATTGGATGAAAAAAGTTATTTTCCTACTATACTATACGAGAGCTCTACAAAATTCGCGGTGATTTGTCTGCATCAAAAATACTACAGGGAAGTACAAATATATTGTTCTAGAAGATAAACATCCAATCCATTAGTGTGAAAATAACAAGTTAAAGTAAAACAAGTAAGAAAATTATATACGGCCGCGACCGAATCTTTTATGCCCTTCACCTTTGTCCCGTATATATCTGCTCTCCGAGTCCATTTATGTGATACCCATATCGGCGGAATTGTGGCGAACAAATTGTTCCACTATGTCGTGACTGCTATATTTAATTTGGAATTAACGCACTTAACTAGCCGCACTCTACTCTCCAAGTCCCTTTATTTGATACCCAACTGATTATACTGCTAGAGAAAAACAAACCCTCCACCTTGTGGAGCCCGCCAAATTTATTTTAGAATTAATTCTCAATTCAACTATTAAGAAAAATTTAAGAAAAATTTGATCACATAACTTCGTAAGAGCATGGCTGATTTTTTCCATTTTTAATATGAATAGTAGGATCCTTCATAAATTTTCGCTCGGGAAAACAGACATGTGTCAAGTTTGCACTTTAGTGCGGGCGAGTGCTTTTGCCAATTTGCCCAATTTTCAATACTAACCTGCGTGAAAGAACTTCTCATGCTTCTGTCAAAGCCGATAGCATGGTTTTTCCGATCGGAACAATGTTTACCGCAGACGCTATACAGACGGGCGTGCTAAGTCGGTTTAGAATTAGATGCTGATCAAAAATGTATATGCTTTACGGTGCCTCTCGGGCTTCACTCTGAATGCAAGCGTTTTGACAAAATGAAAGTATCCCTCATCGTTCGGTGATGGGTACACAAATAAGTTAAAATGGTACAATTGAGCACGATAGACCATTACCCCTACCTTATAAAGGCTTGCTTTCCCTAAGAACATATGCATACAGGACGCTTAAACTCAAAAACCATATTTTGGACGAATATTAAACTTAAAATACCATAAGGGAGACTTCACTGACATTTAAAGATTTATAGGAAGAAAGATTGAAAAAATGGCCTCATCCCATTCAAAGTTTCCGAATTCCCTTAGTATGCTAGAATAACGATTTCACAGATTTTTATCACGAAATTTGAAAAATTGCATTGTAAAATTGTAAAAATTGCATTTTTTAAAAGAGGCGTTATATGGAAAATGGTCATAGAACAGACCTGTCCTTGGGCTAAAACAAGCAAAGCACTAAATTTTATCAAAATATCTCGAATATAAACATGTAGAGTGAACATGAGAACACATAACAAAACATTGAACGGGCAAATAAGCTTAAGTTGCTCATAAAATCGGTAATGATGAGTCTACCTTAAATTCTTCATGGTGTAGCATATCTGTGTACAAATATAGTACTTTCTGCTTACAGGTGGTGTAGGGTGTAAAAAACAAAAACCTATCTTTGCGCTCAAATTGGAGATTGGCTGTGGTAAGCCTTTTTGAGATTTCAATTAAATTATTCTATAACTAACTTGAAGACTACGATTTTTACGCATTTTAAAAGGATGAGTATGGCGAATTACGCCCGTTTTCGAAATTGATCTACGTCTATCAACCAAACACAGCAGATAAATGAGTAATTTCCGGGACTAATACATATAGCTTACTTCTATCTACAACATTTAATATTTTAAAAAAGTACAAACGCTTAAAGACAACTGTGGAAATTCCATTCTAAGTCGAACACAAAAATTGTTATTGGTTGGCTCGTTTTAAAATAATGGATGTATAAAAGTGATTTTTAAACTACAAATCGAAATAAAAAAGTGAATTTGCAATTCAAAATTTTGCATACACATTTGATGTGAAAAAGCTGTTTTCCGAATGAATATCACAGTAGTTATAGCCCAACGAGCACAATGCAATTACATGTATTGATTGATCCCCCATTCCTCGTATTTTCCATATTTGATTCCCAACGACTATTAGTTGTTTGCAAATCTGAACAGGATACTCCAGAAAACGGAGATGCACCAAAGCGTAAGTGCAGTGCAGAAATAGAACCTTATTTTGAGGATCTTGACAAATCTTGTCTTAGAAATGTAACGAAACATTAGAGCAGAGTAGCGTTAAGCGGATTATAACATTCTTGAAAAGGAATATGTTGACCCCAATTTTACATACAAAAAAAAAGCGTTATTCCTGTCTAGTCCCAAGACTTATCGGCATGTACTATATATATGCCAATTTTGAGTTTCGGGTCAATATACGCTCTCTCATAGTTTTTTGATATTAACGAAGGCTTACAACTGATTTTAAATTATCTATCTAATTAAGCATTACTATCGCCCTTGCTCGGTCTATTAGGATATCAATAGCATTACTTATACGATTACAATATGATTGCTTAACATCTAATATTATTAATTATGGCTTATGATAACAATAAATAAAAGCATAATAATCTAATAAAAATGTTCAGAAATTAGTCTTACCGAAAAGCTGTATGGTGTGTGATAATCAGCCTTTAACCAACTAACAAGTACAATAGTAAATGCTAAAAAAAATACGTATGTAGTTACATGGTGCCTCTCTAGACAAATATGAACACAAATAAAATAATATCAGTACTAATAAAATAAGCAAGTAAACGTACAGAGTCCTTAGTGTTTTCAGGTTGTTTCAATATTTCAATTCTTTTGAAGAAATTCGAGGTTTATGCCAAGTTTCAATTCTCAATTACAGTCATGTATAGACCAGCTTCGAGAAGTCGACCACTTAGTATCTATATGTATTTTTTGTTTACGAACTGGGAATAAGGAAATTACCATACCCTCGTTTTTCAACTTCGAGGCCTTTTAGCAGAAAAAACTTCATCTCTAGAACCTAAAATACTATACTATAAACCAAGGAACAATATATCAAACATTAAACGCTACAAGTGGCTCAAGAACATAATTTCATGGTGTTTTTCATAATAGACAGCTTTAGTGTCAATTAACTTTGGTAAGTGCCAAGTCCTGCCATAATAACATGCCGGCAATAGATAGATATCTAAAAAAAACCACAACGGCATCGGTTCAATCGAAACTAAATTCGTTTTGAAAATGAACCAAAATTCCGAAAAAATTCTCTATATTTTGCAAAGTTACTTCGACCACGCGATCGTTCGCAGGCTTGAAGAAAATTGTTGGAAGTATGCTGAAGTTCAACTTAAAGTGAATGGTTTGCTCGTTTTTCCTCAGTTTCGATAGTAACGGCCTGCTATACTCTGATTGACCGATTGTTGATAAAATCGGTGACGCTCGTCAAAAATTTGCGGAACACCGGCACGCACATTTAATTTTATAACGTGGGCATAGAAATAAATGTTGGCCAAAAAGTCTCGAACGTCTTGTATAAAGCTGGATGAAAAGAGGATTAGTGAATTGTATTTCCATTTTTTAAACACTGCTGGAACGAAACGAAAACGGGACATATTTGAAGAGTTTGATAATAGGAAATGAAAAGTGCATCCCATGCGAATATAATGTGCGATAAAGATTGTGATCCAGAACGCATGAAAAGTGAGAAACGGTGGCAAAGATAAAGTTGACGGTAAATGAATATGAGATAATGTTTTGTTTAGCAAGAAGTGAAATGTGTACCATGAACTGCTTCAATCTGTCTAGACAATTAATTGCATTCGCTACCGCTAATTCGATTCGCTAATAACTAATTCGAGTAAAGCCCGCATTAAGATGACGTTTCTAGAATTGATTTTTTGGAAAATGCGTCTTTTTAACTCATACAACTTAAATAGTACGGCGAAAATACAGAGTTCGGCTTGGAAGTAGCATCCACTACGTAGTTCAGACATTACCCCCTTTGTTTCGCTATCCGTGTAGTGTGTAATAGTGTAGGATTAATTTTCAAAAACACCTGTGCAAATCACTTGGTTCAGGTCTTTGACCAGAAATCCCACAAGTTCTTCAGTAATGGCATGATGAGTTTATCAAGAAAATGGCATCAGCTTATCGATTCAGCTTAACAAAGTTCGTTTAAGGTACACGCGAATATGTTTAAAGATTGACGAAAAAACAACACCATGAACGTTTCCTGGATTTATTGTATACATTTATCTTCCTCAAAATAAAATTGTTAACATGTAAAGAAGCAAATAATATTAAGGCTATTATACGCAAGCGATATTCCATAATTTCAAAATCTCTGGTATACATATAAATCATAATTTTTCCAAAATCAAAAGAGCTGCATATCTTTCTCTTTCTGTTAATAGTACTTCTAGATGGGTTTGCACATGGAAAATTCTTGGTTTGAACTCCATACTTTTATAAACTCCGTTTATTCGCAAAAATAAATAAAGTATGTGCATGTATGTACGCAAAAAATAAGTGAATAAGCACATAATTATAAATACATATTCCTGTACGTATATACACACACAAAAGCAAACTTAATATATACACAAAAATATCCCTCTGCTTATAGATAATTATGTTTACACTTATATATGTTCATAGCCATGCGTACATATATGTATTTAAATATAACGATAATACGTTCATATTAGACGTTAATATTTACCTTGTGAATCCGTTCGCGAATTCCATTTGATATCTACGATCAGATATTAAGTTAAATTAGATACATGGTCAAAAAATCTTCACTCTACCATAATCTGCATATTTTTGATGCGTTGTAGTTGTATATTTGACATATTTGTCTTATATATCTCTGATTATATGCAACATATCACACATTTGTTAACTATTTACAAATGTCACAAAATCTCGATGAAACACTTGAAACAAACCGCCTTCTTAATTGTTCTTCTGATATGTTGTACACACGACTCTATAAAAAACTGGAAATCTAAAAGATACCATCCTATCAAGGACTTTGTTTGCTTCCTCTTTCGTATATGCAGTTTGCAGCCAAGTCACTTTTAACTTACTTCATAATAATGATTGTTAAAATTATAATAAAGTGAAATATTCTTTTTATTAGTTAGTTATTTCCTTTTGAATTGAAGTATTTGATTTCGAAAAGATAAATTTCTATTTTACAAAACATCCCTTATTGCCAAGCAGCACAAAGGCAAGACTTAAACTCTATAAAAGCAGTTTCAGATATACAAATGAAGCAGAGTTGCCAAAAAAAAATTGAAGTGATATTATCCCTTAAAAATGTTTTAATACCTAAACGCGGCCCAGAAAAGATTTATTACGCTTTGTTTGGCATTCCTTGTACGCTCTTATAAATGCAGAATCTTATCGAGGCTTTAACAACACGATAAGATTGGTGAACACTTTTTCTCACACTTAATATAAACATTTAAACGTTTTGCAAATATGTATGCATATTTTAATTATAAATTAAAACAACTTTCATTTGTCACCACACTTTAATTATACGTCTTCAAAGTAAGCAAAGCGCAATTTCGTCTTGCAATGACATTATGACGGAGAACAATCCCCAACAACCTTTTAAATTGGGTTC
The DNA here is from genome assembly GCA_000688715.1 of Glossina pallidipes. Classification (NCBI taxonomy): domain Eukaryota; kingdom Metazoa; phylum Arthropoda; class Insecta; order Diptera; family Glossinidae; genus Glossina; species Glossina pallidipes. Next base: position 349,672 of record KK500018.1, on the reverse strand, counting down.
AAAAGCACGTCTGATTGGTTAATAATTTCAGGCAATTTTGATTTTGATGGCGCATCTGCAATAAAAACTTTATCGATGTGAAGATAACAACCCGAAGGGAATGTATTATGAAATTTGTATCAATCAATACAACATATGTTACCTTAGCCAAAATACATGTACGATATTATAATAAGTTACTTCGTCGAAATTTCGTTTCGTTGATGAGTCGTACAGTCTATATTGCTTTATATGTGATTGATAAATACTGGAGGTAATGTAATATTCTTTCATTAGTACCTATTTATTGGCTTGCTGTTAAGTTCGTTGAATATATATCGATGAGAAAAAGATGAAGAGTCAACACTTTCTAAACATGGTGAATTGATAATCCACTACAAAATTTCACTAAATTTGCATACTCTTTGTGTGTGAATGAAATAGTTATGTATATACTCAGTTTGTGTAAAGCCGTTGTATACATAATAAGTTGGCTCATTGAGTTGCAATCAATTGCAAGCAAAAACCAAAGGCGCTATATACTAGATAAGACGGAGCGTTACGTTTCAATCCACATTTCTACAAAATCGGCAATCGCCGCACCAAGGCAAAGATGAGAACTAACAATAGGAGGTCAAAGCATTGCCTGCAGACAAATTTAACGATCATCTCCCTTTCGAGAAAGCAAAAAGATCTTTACGTATTTTTTAGGCACCTTTCGCTTATGACAAACATGAAAACTTTACCTGTTTTTAGTTGCTTCATAAAAAACTTTGATCATAGCTTTCATTGTTATCATTCACTCTGAAGGAATAAAGAAGATATAAGAAACCGAGTTATGTTTATTTGAATTTTACTAAATTATAGAAAATGTGCATATGTAATGAAAGCAAATAATGATTTTTATGGTATGATAAAATAGAAGGAATTAACAAACCTTGCAATAACATGAGAAATCCAACAACAGGTTAATAGCGTGAGCTATAACAAATTGTACCATTTTGCGAATATATTATGAAGGATTGTATAAGTAAAGAATAGCACTGATTATGTATCTTTTAGTTACCTAGCGGTGATTTAGAAGCTGTAACTCGAGAAACATTTGGTTCAGAGTTATGTACGACTTTCTGTATTCGAAATTTACTTCGGAAAAATGATGAAAAACTAAGGGACAAATTTGACGTTTGTTTGTTTAATAGAAAAAAAATTATATAAAATTTTTGATAAAATGAAATGACGTGAAATAATTTCATATAATTTCACATCTTCATTACTTAGGAAAATTTTTAATTGTGGACTTGAACTTTGAATATATACTTTGAATATATTCTTAATTCAAAGACCTCTTTTGACACAAGAAACTTTTGCAAAAATCTGCATGTAATAATATGTATATTTTCTAAATTACGTTTTTGAAAAAGGTATAAAATCATTTACTTACACATCTTTGGGTAAACTGAGAGAGTTTGAAACGTCCTGCAGAGCCCTTCTACGATTTAAAAGACTCCTTTTCCACCAATCTCGACGTTTTTCTACTGCTAAATAACAAAATATGAAGAAAAAAGGCATTCAGCCTGATATTCCTCTGACGAACTGACGAATAAGAAAAATAATTGACAGGCCTAACAAAAAAAGATAGAAGAATTATAATTTGGTAATAACAGTGAAGCAAGCAACGAAGAAACAAGCCGTCATACCAGGTCCAATTCCCAATGCAGCGGCCCATAATTTATTTACTTTTAGTTTTTGGTCATAACTGTAGTAAATGCTTGGATGTACACATGCCAGACTGCGACCGCTTTCTGTCTCTCTCCCCATGTTTTCTTTTTTTTGTGATCATCATTACACATATACGAGAGATGCCTTAAGTCATATTAAACCAAAAAAAAAAAAAAAGAAAAAATGTAGTTGGTCTCTATAAAACTTTAATTTTGTAGTGAAGCGCTGTGCAACCATTTAAGGGTGCTGCTGTTTTTGCTGGAAAAAAGACTTAATTAAGGTGTTTCAAATATAAAAGACTGACCTTTATACACACCAATGTATCTCCCCAGAATATTCATTATTTTTTAATGTATATGATTGTATATCCTTTCAATTGGATTCACTGAACTTCTAAGTGGTGTTATCGCGGCTCTAAAGAATATCCGTTTAGTAATACAATTGCAGTACCTAGTGCTTCAAGTTGTTTTACTGCTTACTGCGGCCCTTCTGTTGCAGGGCTACCGCAAGTCATAGCGCGATCCTGTGAATTTAAAATTAACTGATTCATCATTGATACATATATATTAACTTTCGAAGAGCCCATTTAAAATGTGTTTCGGTTTTTGCTTAATGCAAGCCTCTTTATTTTAAGCGGGTTTGTGAAAGTAAGTGTTCAATCACTTTAACAAATATTAGAAAATCTAAATTATCGTTTATAACCGTCTACTATATTTCCGAATAAACCATAAAACGTGAAGTTTGACTTTAAAGTTCTTGCATAATTTCTTATACAACAGCTGAAAGCGTATCTTTCGCTAAATAATTGCTACCGTTTAGCCGTTCAAGTCAAGATTAACGCCATCAGGACCCAGCACTGCCTATTGACGCACAGGAAAATTGATAAACAATTCCCCTTCTTTGGCGATGTAAATAAAAGAGTACCAGCACCTCTACATGCCAGGAATGACAATATAAAATGATACAAAATGATGATAAAATGATGTTCGTTGGACAGAACATGTGCTCGAAGTGTCGAAAAGTGCTATCATGAGCATAGATTTTTGAATTGGTGCAAAAAATACTTGGACATCCGTACAATTTACATCATCTTTATACGGTACATAGAGTGAAAGTCGCGTCTATGAGCGGTAGATTCCAAATCGTTCTTGCAGAAAAACAAAAATGTACAGACAAAATCTTAGATGCTCGTGGACGATGAAAGTGTGTTCAAAACCTTCGGCGATTTTGTACACCGGTGTGTAGTCGTGTTTTTTACTTCGTGTGTATAAATTTTGTAATTATTTTTTATTTTATTGCTTTAAAAGACTCTAAAACCTAATTATAATATATATGTTGAAATATATTAAACTTTGCTTTTAATTTGGATTCACCGCGTTGTTCTGTGTGTTGATATCATTTTGGTTTTTGTGATCAGCACTTGGTGCTCCCGTCAAAAATTGTCTTTCTTTTTTGTTTGCTTGTTGTTGCTTTCTAAACATCTGCGTTGGTTTGCGTCGCTTATAGGGTTCTCTTCGTTTACTGTGTTTTTAATAGTACGAATTTAGCGAGCTGCGAGCACATTTGTAATACTATCGCTCCACCCTAATCCATTGTTTACCGTCTCACATTATTTTATATTCTAAGCATTCATTATAACATTAGCGTAAACATTCTTCTCATTCTACTATCATAAGATTTTTTTTACACAACATTTTGTCATCGCAAGTATTTTTATTGCACTTATTGAAGTAGATAACGACCAGGTTAATAATAAAGAGGACATATTTTGAGCCAATCAACAGTCATGATAACTTTAATTTAATTGTGATTCTGAGAGACAGGTACTCTGCGAATAGTTTTGCGAAACTAAATTTGCGATTTGCGCCAATGGCCACGATTTAAAAATTAAATGACTTAAATCAGATATACACATTCAATTTCTTCATAAATTCTGCTTCGTTTGTTGCCTTTTAACATGGATTGTTTATTATTCTATGAGCCAAAATGGCCCCTGAATCTGATCGGTTTATCAATTGTCGGCTTTGTGGGCGTTACTGGCCGCGCTGCAGACGCAGTCTTGGAGCAATCCAAAAAATTGCGTCGGTTCTATCCTGAGTGTGGGAAACTGCACATAGGTTTTTACAAATCTATGGACACAAGGAATGGTTCTTCTGAAATAAGTAAAAAAGTTGTAACATTTTGCGGAAAATTTGAAAAAATTGAAACGATGCTCGTTAAGTATCGTTACTTAGATCACTCATCTTCTTCGTGCAAAAGACCAACTTCTAGCGTAGTTTACGGTTCTTCACCTCCTGTTTCGCATGTATCTAGGCGTGGTGGCCCGCACCCTTGCTTATCGGCATCGACGGTACTTGTGGACCTGTCATCGTCAAATTCAGTGAATGCATCGAGCGCTTCAGGCTTGCCTTCAAACAACATCGATATCGTTCCCATTGCAAACTTAGGCAATAAGAGTATTGATTCGAGCAGTTGTCCTCGTATGCGCTGATGCGGCAAGGACGTCTCCTTTCGATAGTCACAGTTAATTCAACCTTCAGAAAAATGTAAACCAAAATAATAAATCTTGCTCTCCTTCTAGCTCGTGTGGTGCAGCTGCAGAGCCACAGTTGCACAAACAACCAGAGTCACCCTCTTTTTTTTCCCCATCTCAAAACTCTCAAAGCTTCAAATAACTTTGTTTTCTTGACAGCAGTTCCGCTTTGGAAAGCAATGTTTGTGTCAATACTGGCACCGGACACTTCAAGTGAGAATATAAAAACTTATTTCGCTGGTCCATCTGTTAACCTTAATCGTGTTAGCTTGTTTAAATTGACTCCATCTCAAACTAAAGCTATTTCTTCTTTAAGATTTTAGTTCCGACGGAATTGCTTATATTTTGTTAAATAAATCTTCGTAGCCACTAGGATCCTTAATAAGGGAATTTTTTCCACGGGGCCTCGGAACTAATTCTATAGTTCCTCCACCTGCAGAAAACTGAACGTTTTCTCAGACCCAGTAACTGTCTTTTAGCAAAATATTAGAAATCTTAACTCCAAAATTCGATTTACCTACCTGAATTCATTGAGTTTTCCTTTTACTGAAGCCTGGCTTAAGTCAGATCTTAATACTTTCCATGTTTTCAGAAAGGGGCGATTAGATCGTACTTGTGGTGGTGTTTTAATTATCATATCAGTTGCCTTTCCGTCCTACCCGTTCGCATTTCTAACTCCCTCCGACGCCGAATATATTGCCGCTTGTGGCAAATTTAGTAATAAATATATATAACTTGTTCCTACATGCCTCCAAAGGAGGTTATTTCCACTTATAAGAATCATGCTGGCTTATTTGTGTTGGGGCCGAAACATCGAAAACTATTAATATGGTGATAATGTTGGGGGACTTTAATTTACCGCTACTTACTTCGTCTTATAGTGACACTGCAGGGAGGCTGTATAGTCCGCACTTCAACAAATGAGAGAGCTAGTATATTTTTCAATGAATTATTTAACTGAAAGTTACTTTAAGACAACCATACTTTTAATTGCAATAGCAGATTGGTAGATCTTTGTTTTGTTAATATCCCCGAGATAGTTGTAAATAACCGTCCACCTTTTAGTTTATATGAGAATTCAGCTATTTGTTTGTCCTTTCATTGTGATCAGGACGGCTACTTAAATAAAACTAATATGTTAAATCCCTTTAGCTCAACTATACAATATGATTTTAATAAAGCCAATATAGCCACTGCTTAAATCTCATCTCCCACATATAACGTTAGACTTTAGTACTGAGAATATGGAAGCCCTGAAAACCCTGATAACCTCGTTCTATAATGTATCCAACCTTGCTATTTCTTCATCCGTTCCGATCAGAAAATTCCTTCAAAGCACACGCCCGCCCAATAAAATAAAATAAATCCATCAAGCCATGCTCTGGGGAATTAAGTAGTGTCATCTCAAAGATTTTGAATCTTTCTTTGAAAACGGGTGTTGTACTTTTGTATTGGAAGAGAAGCTTCTTTATTTAAATTTACAAAGAGCGAAGCAGGCATATGGTCCACCACTATAGAGGCCAAATGGGGTGTCTTACCTAAATCGTTTGAACGAATTGTTACTCAGCAAATAGCTCTCGCTATTAAATCCTATGTTTCCCCATTTCAGCATGGTTTCCTAAAAGGAATATTAACCGTTACGAATCTTTTAGAGTTTACTTGCCATATTTGCAAAGGTTTTTCTAGTGGCTCTCGCACGGATGTCATATATACTGACTTTAGTAAAGCGTTTGACTTGGTTAGTCATAAATTATTGATCTTTAAACTCCAGGCCCCTGGATTTCCTTTACATTTATTGAAATAGGTAAGCTCTTATCTCCATAATAGATGGTTTCAGGTTCTCTTTTATTCCATTCTTGTGACGTCAAGTGTTTCTTATTACTGTATTAATTCACACAAATTGGAGTTAGGGGTTTTATTTGACCACGGACATCGTTTTAGTTTGCATATTGATCTCCTTGTAAATAAAAGTAGGTCAGCGGCTGGTTTTATTAAGTGGTGGTGTGAGGAGCTTGAAGACCTTCACGTTATAAAAAGGCTATATACGAACATAGTGAGACCAAAATACTTGAATATGCGTCTGTTGTCTGCCTATAGGCGCTATGCAGATTCAATAGAATCCGTTCAAAAGTAATTTTGACTCTTTGCCCTTAGAAATTTGGGTTAGGAGACTAGGAAAATAAATTGCTTTTGTTAGCTTTACCTTCACTTGAAGAGTTTAGATTTTCTTCCTTAATTAAGTTAATGGTACTGTCAAATCACCGACATTGCTTGAGAAAATGAACTTCAATGTCCCGAACCCTTTCTTTAGGGACTTTAGTTCCATAAAGCTTCGTCAATGTAGTAATCTCAATATCGGATTCATTAAAAGCTATCAAATCAGCTCTCCTAAATATACACGGTTTGTACACGTCGTATCTAGATTGGCTTCTAACCTTGATTTTTTGATAAGATTTGAAAGTTGAAGTAAATTTTTTCACTATTATCGAGTGCCAAGGTTTTGCATGTTTGCAATAGTTTGGGGTTTCATCTCTAACAAGAATTTACGCCGGTTATGAGTGTGACTCTGTGCTAGATGTGTGCATGCTTTTTTTTGCTTCCTCTTTTTTCTGTGTTTATTTATACATGGATCTTGTTCTTTCTGTTTCTTTATTTTTTCTGTATTTTTCTTTAAATAATTTTTAATCATTATTAATAACATTTATCATAGGATTTATTTCTAAAAGCCAATTAAATTTGGCTGTTAATTTATGTTAGCTCAATTTCATGTATAAATAAAATAAAAAAGTCTCTTAAGAAGACTGGTTGGCTTTTCCACCGATTTAGACTATTTTGTTTCTTGGACACTCTTCAGACGATTACACCTAAAAGAATAGGAAGTACGTACCCTTAAACGAGCACACGGACGGACGAGTCCTAGCTTACCGAAGGGACATACACTAAGTCCTGGGCCTTTCAGTACTCTCCCTAAATAATGGTCTCCTTCGGCTCATAATGCCTGTGGGAGACCTCGAAGTTGGGTCCGAAGATCCTAATCCTACTTTCTCCTCACAAAACAAAATATAGTTGATAAACATAATTATATTCCCATTTCATTTATTTTTTTTGTTCACAAAATAATTAATCTGATACTAACAGATATACACCATTAAATTTAAGCAGTGATATTAATATTTTTATAAGAAAGGGAAATAATAAATAGTTTTTTTTAATAAACGTAATATACCCAAAAAAAAAAATGTAAGTGTTTACTCTTTAGATAATATATATATAAAGTAGGTATGTTTAACCTAGCTACACTTACCAAATTATAAAATTTTTCTCTTGTTTTTCGCATATCGCTAAATACCAAATATAGAATAAAAACCTGTTGTTTTAAAAAATAAAAAGAAGGAAAAAAAGTTACCAATTAAAAACATAAAATTGTATGAAAGCCGTTGCTACGATTTGTGTGATTTATGTTTCCGTATATTATATATCGTATATTGACATAATTCGTATATATATTTGCGAGCAGGTGTCTTAAGAAGGAATAACAAACCATTATTTCGCTATTGTATTGCCGTGTGATTGAGAATGGTTGATATTTTCAAAGAGATTCTGTAAAAAAGTAAACCGAAATCTTCTTATGGGTTTCACTTAATAAGGTATAAAGGTTTTCAAGAAATCATCGAAATGCAAAAGTAATACTGCCCTAAGTTCATTCCGAACAATCAGAAATGACAATCAATACCAACGGCAATGTGGAGGTAAATGTAGATAAAACAGGTATCGGTGGTAATTTTTGGTAATTTTTTGGCCCATCAATTAATCCAATCTTCATATAGCATTAGCAGCGTTGAAAGTAATGTATGCCATAGTCGATGAACTTTAATGCTTCCTGGGGTTACCGAAAGCTTTCAACCCATAATAATGGATGCCGAAAATATTAACTTATACTTGGTATTTATTTATTTATTTACACATAAAATTCAGCTAAAATGAATTAACCGTCGAATTCAATTGACTCTTGGAAATAAATCTTAGGCTAATTATTATTAACAACTATTACAAAGTAGGGTTTATAAAGAAAAAAAAAAGACAATGAGAAAAAAATAAAAAGAACAAAATTTATGTATAAATAAATTAGACAAAAATAAGTAAGAAAGTTATATTCGACTGGGCCGAATCTCGCGTACCCATCACTAACATTAAAATCCTTGGCGCTCCATGCTTTTAGTTATTGTCATAAAAAAGGGAGTGGGGAAAACTTTATTTTAAGAAAAACTACGTCGTGACGCCCACCATAATTAATTAACAATTAACGCACTTACTCTATCGCCTTCGTCTCTGCAGGACCTTTTATTTGATACCCATATTGCTGGTAGTATCAAGCAAAATTTAGTCCACCAGGTCGTGGTGTCGACCATATTTATTTTAGATTTAACGCATTCTTACGGCAAATAATGTGTATTCATGTGACGAATGTATGAAATGGTTTTAAACATTTTTTCTTTGTTCTTGTACCTTATAATTAATACGCATAAAACCTCAAAAAAATTAAAAAAGAAAATTTAATCATATGTAACTTTTTGTGGGCATGGCCGAATTTTTCCATTTTTGCAAACGCTTGGCAATAGACAAAGCGCGGGTATTGAGAAGAGTTTATTTGATAGAATTTAAAGAATCAGGTCTTGAGATTAAATTATGGATATAATTTATTTTCTTGCAAACGACCCTGAGTGGGTTGAAAACCACATAATTGCATCTACATTGGCCGAATTTTATGAAACTAGAGTTTCTAAAAAAACGGGGAGAAACACGCGGAAGTTTAACGAACTAAGTAGTGCCAGCAAGTTCATAGTACTATTTATTAACTTAACTAGGAAGGAAATACCGAGGATACATTTACCTTTATCAAGTGACGGAAAGGCTAACAAAAGCTATCTCTTTTTGGTAAGGGAGCAAAAAGACAGCACATTGAATCTATATAGTACCTACAGATGTCTGAGTTGTTTCACGTGGGTAAGCTACTATGTCGGTGTAACCCCACGGTGCCCGATTACAAACGGGTTAATTTAGCGTAACCGGCGCCCTCAAGCGAGTTAGACAATCCCTATAAGCTGGGGGCCTAAACTACACTGGAGAATCTACATATGTTTATGGTGTGTGGCTCTATAAACCCATTCTGGTAAATGTTGAGGCCTATAATCATCTCTAATTATTCGCTTTGGAATGATAAAAATCACAACCACCACGATACTCCCCGAAGAGCCGTACCCAGCATGCAGGATTCACATAGGTTAATTGCTGCGTTCAAGTTGGGGACTAGACATACATGCTTGCCCCGCGGTTTCCACATGTATGTGAGCATGCAAGTTTCCCCCCGAAGGATCTTGCCGAGCACCAATCTGCAGTAAATCAAATGCTGTCACCTCTATCCGCAGGTACTCGTGACATAGTCAATGGGCTTCTGACCCCCGTAGAGCTTAAAGTTAGATTATAAAGCCGTTAGCCTTATTTTACGCTACATAGTCGCGCTTGCCTTCGGATTAACCAAACAATCCCGGCTAGCCAGAACCGGACTATCCTTCTTCCCGATATATTAGCATCGGGTGATACATCTGACATGGCGGGCGATACCATGCTCTCGACTATTACTATATCAACGTATTTTACATAATCAGTTACTAGCTGGTTTTGGTTAGTAGTTCATTTATAACAATAGCCTATGAGAAAAGAATGCTTCTTCTAGTGAATCTCTAAGCTATCTCTCAGAAAACTTGTCGCCAAGTTATAGATAGACTAAGCCTTACATTTTTCTTCGTCTGTCGAGACCCTTTCCAGGGATCACTACGAGGAGGTGAGAGTTTCAGCACATCTATGCTCCCCCAAAAGTATAGTTTATCACCCATCATAGTACCTACAGTTGTCTCTAGGTGCTTAATGTGGATACCTAGCCTGAAAGCTTAACCCCACGGCACCCGATGGCACGTAGAGTGTGGGAACGTACACTCAACGGCACGGAGAAAACCTCGAGTTCTAGTGGAGATACGTATCTCCCCCCCCCCCCCCCCTGCGAGGCACTATCCAAAACCTGTCTTTCTTTGGGTCAGACAGCCGGTTGTTACGCAACTCCACACCGAGCCGAGGCTCTTCCCCCGATTTGGACCAACCACAGCCACCACGAAACTCCCGCAATGGGCCGTTCTCTCTGACAGGCCGAAGCTAAAAGATTGCTTCGCGGATTCCTGACATCCGTGGTACCGGGTAAAAAGAAGAAAAATAAGTAATGAAAGAAAAATAAGAAAGCCTCCGGTCAGACATAGCTTTAGGTCCCATACGACCTGAAAACTCGGTATGCGATAGAATTTGCAGAGGAAGCTGTAATAATATGGAACCAGTCAATATAATGCGCATGGGCATTACATTGTCACTCGGCGGAGGAGGCGTATCCCAACCTCTTTCGTTTAATAAGGGAAACGATACTCTATGGGGATGAGTGAGCAGAGCTCAAACCAAGTTCAAACAATCATAGCAATCTAAGGAAACGTGGGAACGTGTTTCCACCGCAATGTCATACTACATAAAGGAGTAGCCTCCATTAAGACTTATAAATCCCCATGCTGCTCAACCCGCGGTCAATCAGTGATGCTCAATATACTATGGATAAACTCGTAAGAGCAGAGCTTAAACAGAGTTACCCAAACCTCGGCGAATAAGCCGGCGTTCGAGGAAAACACCAGATGCAAACGCGCGCAGTGTAGCTGTCATGTCAGGAGTAGAGAGAGCCAGACTGAAATCAATGCTATCGTGAATCACCTTGACTCCCATGGCCCGTAAGCAGAAATCCGAGATGTAGACTGAAGCTAAAACCCGTGTGATTCTCTACAAAGGAAACATCACGAATAAAGTTAAAAATAACTACCGTTCTTACTATTATCCCAGCGTGTTTGCCATAAGGCACGGACACGTTCCTTTAATAGCGAGTCACGGTCCCGAGAATTTAATCTCTCTATTTCCTGAGTGTTGAACCCGTCAAGTAAGGGCCCTCTTTATCCTACAGGCATTACTAAGACGTAAAACCTCGAGGTCCAGAAGGGGTGCACCCACTAGTACCTGTAGAGCGCCAGCAGAAACCGTTTCACAAACGGGCAGACACGTCAACAACATTATGCGTTGGTAGCTCAATATCTTATTTCGCCCTACAACAGACGTAACGTCCGGACACCACACGGCAGCTTCATATATTTCACATCTACAAAGAGCCCGCCGTATATTGCCCGAACGGCGCGCCTGGTAAGGCCCCATTCGCAACGTAGTTCGCGACGAATCTGCCCTACCACCAGAATGCTCAGTAAGCTTGTCACAAAACTCGTTAAAGAGTTGTGAGAGAAGACAACAACAAGAGCAAGCAATACATCTAAAAATTCTGACAGTACGCCAAAGAGCTGAAACTAACATCTCACTATTGACATTTTCGCTAAATTGTTTCCAACCTTTACGTGTTTCCAGTCTGAGAGTACAAGTATATTGCTTTTCTAATATCGGCCAAAAATTTGAAATTTATTCTAAAAGGAGATCTTTTGCATTTATTTAGAGCGAATCTAAGCTTGCCAGTGACTCGATTGCGTGCGTTGCTCCACCTAGTATTAGGAGGATAGAATTTTTTAGAAGACTTTCGGTTCAGAGCATCAGTAAAAGACTTTGAGAATCTATCATAGAAACAACCCGAAAAGTCATTGGTTTGGATGGTATTTGAAATGTTTCGGATAGTATTGTTACGTAAAGAAGGTTTAATTTACTTCGGTACGTGAGTGGCAGCGGATAATGGGATGCAAATGAAAACCAATTCCGACTAGATAGTGAGAACTATCTAAGGTGTCGTTACGGTCTCAGAGAACCTAAATTAGGTGTACAGATCGAAAGATCTCTGCAAGAAGAAGCGAAACCAAAATAAGTAGGATCATTGTTATTTAATAAGACTAAATTGCTGCTTTCAAGAAAATGTTGAATTTGTCTGTCTCTTGAATTAGAGAAGCGACTACTTCAACGAAGACTGTAAGCATTAAAATCACCATATATTAATGCACACATGTCGGATCTGAAAGAAAATAACATGCTAATTTTAGAATCACAAGCATTACAATTAGGTGGAATATGACAACTAATGATAAAGAGTTGCCCAAAGGAAGTGTGAATGGTGCAGCGGCAAGTTGCCATCGGTACACAATTTGCAAAATGAGAAGTGCAAGAGAATGAAAGCTTCTTAGATATAAGGTTCGCCACATCACCACCATGACAGGAGTTGGAAATACGATCAAACCTAAATGCGTTATAATTCTTAATACAAAAAGGAAAAAGACGAGGCTTAAAAAAAGTTCCAAAAAGGCAGCCCACGAAGATGTCATTACAATGTAGGTATTGCTCAAATTGTTTTAATTTTTTACAAATGCTAGTGCAATTACGATAAGCTATTTTCATTATTGATTAAGAGAGAATAGGAGCACGAATAGGAGTACGAGAGTTCAATCTCTCCACATCCTGAGTGTTAAACCCGTCAAGTAATGGGAGGCCCCTCTTTATCCTATAGACATTACTAAGACGTAAAACCTCGAGGTCCAGAGGGGGTGCACCCACCAGTACCTGTAAGGCGTCAGTAGAAACCGTACATAGTACCTACAGGAAGGAGACCACGCAGTTGATTCAAGTGTTGGTCTCGATAATTTCATGTATAGCCTTTTTGTAATGTAAGGATACAACCTAGCGCTGAATTATCTTTTTTTAGAGATACATCAACGTGCAAATTAAAATGTAGTTTTTGGTCGAATAAAACCCCTAAATGCATGCGCGAATTCACACTTTTCAAATTTTCTGAATAGTTGAAATACTCAGTAGTGAATGAATTCCGCGTTGAGAATGAAAGCTTCTTGAATATTTTTAAATTTAATTTGATGAAATTTAATGATCACTGTGCAACCAAATTATCGAAGTCAAATTGAAGGATATACGGGTGCGATTCTAAGAAAAAGGACGACAACAGTTAAGATCGTCAGTATACATAAGGGTATGGCTGGATTTAATCACCGAAAAGTTTTGAGTTCAAAAGCTTTATTAAAATAAACATATGCGACGTCCGTGCGTAAACCAGTAGAGAAAATTTTGCAAACATGAAAAGTTAACCCTAACAGATTTGTAAAGGTTCATCTTGTGTTAGAAAACCTTCAGCATGAGAAAATAAAAGAGTTGATAACGAAATCGAATTGCTAAGTAAGAATTCGTTCAAATAATTTATGTAAGACTCTCAACTAAGAAATACCTCTGTAGTTCCCAACGAGACATCCGTTACCACAAATGGGAAAATAACTGTTTTCGAAGAAAAATAATTTTAAAAATCTTTGCGATAACATCATATAGCTCATCAAAGTGACGAATGACTAAATTCAGAATCAAAATTGAGTTTGTGGTTAGGTATGGTTAGTTATATAATATATATGGAAAATCTTTTGGGGTTTAAGAATTATATAAAACTTTTTAGAATTAATAAGAAGTGAGGATTTTATCGTTTGAAGTTATCTACAATAACATTGGTGATTAACCTAAAGATAAATCTATACTTTGCAGTAGAGTGAATTAAACAGTCAAACACATAATTTTCAAAAAATTTGTTTCTCTTATTTTTAATGTGTTTAACCGCTTTGGTGAACCACAGTGCGCAAGCGCTTGGAAAGGAGTGTTTTTTAATAAGAACAAACGCGGGAAAAGCTAGGTTTAATACATTATAGAATGAGAATACTAGGATTTCTATATTATTCGCAGCAAAATCGAGCCGAATGTGTGAAAGGGTGAGGTTTAAGCACTAAAAAATGGAAGGATGTACAAATCGCTGGATGATATGGATCCTCAGGTAAATTAAGAGATGCACATCGACTTACAGCTATGTCCGGGATGCCATTACAATATAACAAATAATTCATCGAAAAAAAAAATAGCTCTATCAGATGTTGAGGTGGGGACTGTAGAGCCAGAATTATAATGTATTTCTTATAAGTAGAAATTTCGCGTTTGGCGGAATGTACGATCCGGTTATATATAACTTATAACTAATTTTCACACAGATGATAAAATCGAACGAAAAAGCAACTGATATGGCAATTAAATTGAACCAGTGCAATCTAATCGATATTTTCTGAAAATATATAAAACTCAATGCCACACTTACTACAACCGGCCAAGACCAGCATAGTCTCTTCGTTGGATCCAAGGTTGTATTTACAGCTCAGATAATAATCCCAGCTCGCTTAACGCCGCTGACAAAGCCAGCAAGTAACGAAGTGATTAAATTCAGGGCCAGTTTTGGTAAGACATGGTGTAAATAAACTCTCCGCTTTACAGAAGACATTTGTGATGATGATGAAGAAGTTCTAGTTGAAAGTGTAGTGTGATCGCATATCGACATATGCATCCACTTTGAAGTGCAGACAGAATTATGCTGAATCTGCATAATCCTGTGGAAAAAAATAAAACAATAATTTTGTCGCACTTCAACTGGCTAAGTATTAAAATAATTAAAACAATTATGTTTAGGCTAGCATTAATTTTAAATGTAAAATTTAGTATAAAAACAGATAAGAAAAATAAAGTAAATCAGTTGATTCATGCAACTCAAAATCTAAGCGTTTTTACTCGCTAATATTCCAGGCGTTCAACCCGCCTTCTAACAACATAGCATAGGGACCGTCTCTTGCCGAGTCATATTGACAATCATAGAGACGGAGAGACTTGGCGTTCTGAAGCCGAGCAGGTAGCAATCAATCAATTAAGAACAACTGCGATCGATCCTGTCGTACCTGGAAGGATTCATAGGGAATCCTCCCAAATAAAGAATTGCGCCAATTCCACCCTTAACTATATACCATCACAAAAGAACTGAAGTTCATTACTATTCTTGTGTGCTTGTGTGACATGAGTTGAAGAGAAGGTGTTACGGACAGTAGAGAATTTTTCGTTTTCTACACCTGTTGCTGTTACTATCGGTTTTATTATTTACTTGCACGCCCTTTTTTTCTATACTTTGTTAAGATTTTAAAGTTAATGCAATTCTCTAATAAACAACCATTTTTGTTACGAATTTTCACTTTACCCATTTTCGTTCTTTTAATCAGTCTCCGAACTTTTAAGGATTTTTGTTTTTGTTGTGTTCAGTTTGTTTTACCTTTTATATGGTTTAAAAAGAGCCGAAGCCGCTTAATACCCTTGCGCACAGTTTTAAATTTTATCTTATGATTTGCATCGTATATCTTTATTATTTATTTTCTAAAATTTTCTTGCGCAATCATATTTGTATATTACATTAATCGTGAGCAAGCTTACTTACTCGAGTTCAATATTTTGAGTATTCTCGAGTCTTCTCTTTGCGTTGATCGATGTACACTTGATATTCGTTTTAAAAAGTCACGTTTATTGGACAATTTTGGCATTACAACTGATCCCATTCCCATGAATCTCTTGATTACTTCAGAAAGTTTGCTAAGTTTTGTTTATTTGGCACAAAATATTTATTCATAATATTCAAATCATCATAGATTCATTTTCAGAAAATTTTATTAAACAAATATATATACATATTTTTACAACTAAAGAACTGAGCACAACAATGATCAAGGAAGACAGTACATAACAGGAGCAAAACCACATGGGGACAAAAACAAATTTGCTGATAAGATTTCGGTTTGCGCAAGATTTGGTTACAACTTGCTCACTTGATGTTGGCTGAAGTAATTTATTTAATTGCCATATTATTTACAATTGAACATTACATTATTACATACACTACCTCTTTTATCACCATTTGATAGTCTACAAATTTTTTTAACAAATATTTTGGTGTATATTTTATTTTTACTTTCAAATACTTTATTTGTTAATTAAAAATTTTTTCTTTCTATATTAAAAACTATTTTTTTAATCATTTCTGACACACAACTTGAAACTCTTGATCCGCTCATATTTCTTTTTCCTTCTCCTCGCCCTACACGGCTTTTTTCAGGCAGACCAACTTTGTTAAGAACCCACTAGAGATTTGAAAATCCAACAAATGTTACAAGTGCTTACAATTATTATTTAAAATAGCACGCAAAATTTGCATTATTAAATCGCTGTAGCAAAAAGACCAGCATGAAGCCAAGCAGAAAACAAAATATCAGAAATTATGATAAATAATGAAGCACCTTAAAGAACAATAGATCCTGCAATCAGAATTTGTTTATGGAGTTGGAAATTAAAAAGATTTTGATGAAAATTGATATTACCAACCTGAAGCATTTGAAAGACAAGCCAAAGTTGGTCCAAAGAAAAGAACAGAGAGGAGAACACGCACAACACCAAATGCTGACCGCGAAAAACAAAGCACTTTAAAGCAATTCGATGTAAATAAATTACAAATATAGGTTAATTATGAATCACTGTTCACACGTATTTACGATGTGTTTAGGTTTAATAACCAATTAAAACAATAAAATGGGGAAAATATTTACAAAATTTATAAGCACGACAGAAACCATGACCATAACGCGCGCGGAATCTGGTGGATAAAGTTTAATTAGAAATACAAATTCGGCATTCCAGCAAATTTCGTGTGGGAAAATCTTGTGGCTTCGTACTTTGTTCTTGAATCTGAATACAGTTTCAGGTCAAGCGAAATGTAAAATATAAACCTTAAATTCATGAATTTTTGTGCTGAATTTTAAAACATTGTTTTTTATAGGAATTTAGCCATAGCTTCCGTATAAAATAAATTTAAAAAATCCAGGTAATAATGTTGAGTGCTTTTTTTTAAAATAAATGTTATGTAGGCTTTTGGCAACCATATGCGTTTTACTGCAATTATTGTAGATGTAGACAAGTGGTCAGGTATTTATATTACTTATTAATATAGGAATTTTCGTATTATCTACGAATGAAATACACCAAAGCAATTGTGATTTTTGTTGTGGCACAAAGCACCCTAATATTTGATGCACCTAGTGGTTAAAAATTCTTTGCACCCTTGAATTTTCTATTTTTAAAACAGCGCTTTTCTTCATCATGGCTTCTTCCATCAATCCGTATAAGTTTCCTTCTTTCTTGCCTCCAAGCTACAACACCATGACTAGGGAGGGCCTTCATTGTCTTGTTCTTCACCGTCATTACTACCGTCCTCTAGTTGTTTTATTATAATAGATCTTGTATGGCTGGGTAATAATCAATTTCGTTCGAAATACTTTTCTTTCAGTTGAATAGGCCTACCTTTATAGTAAAATCGAAAATAGAAAATATCTCTGCAAGTGACATTTAAATATAAAACAAGTAAAAAAAGTAAATTCGGTCGGAACCGAATATTTTAAACCCATTAAATTTTCAAAATAAAAATTTGTGTCGCACAGGCACGTGGCCGATGTAGGTGTGTCGTTTGAAAAGTTTAGGTCAATTCCAAATTTTTTTGCAAATTTGTAGTCGATATTTTAATTTTCGCTAATGGGAGAATATTTACCACATATACTACAAAGTTGTGCAAAAAGACAGATGGGTAGGCGAATACGCGGACAAGTTTACGTGCATTCCAAATTTGAAACTAGTGAAAAATTTACATACTTTATAGGGTTTTTGAGGATTGTTGCTACGGGTTATAAAGGTATTGAAAAAATAAATTAAACTTTAATACGCTACAATATTGGGTAGACGTTGTAAATTTTTTCCATTTTTGTACACAAATGCTACAGCATCTCCTATAGGATATCCGTTCAAATTTTTGTAGATTTATCTGCTATAGTTTATAAGTAATGAGAAAAAAACCAATTTTTCATTCCCTTTGGAAAACACAGGTGTTCTCAGTTTACGTCGTGCTGTGGAGGCGTCCTTTCACCGATTTGGCCCATTTTCAATACATACCTGCGTATAAGAACTTTCAATATTTCTGCCAAATTTGAAGTTGATAGCTTCATTCTTATGGCCAGAAGAATGTTTACTACAGCCATTATATAGACGGACAGACAAACAGACGGGTATGCTTAAATCGATTTGGAGTTTGATGCTGATCAAGAATATATATACTTTGTGGAGTTTCTGGTGCTTCCTTCTGAGCGCTGCAAACGTTTTGACGAAATGAATATACCACTTACCCTTTTGTGATGGGCATAAAAAGATATAACTTAACCGCCAAAAGAATTGTCAAGTTATTTCTTCAACAAATAATTTATTGTCTTAGGGTACACACTTGCATTCGGAAATGCAACCACTAAGGTTTAGGGAAAAACTAAGTGTAATCAGTACGAGACAATTGGCAACAGTATGCATTTAACAGGTAAGAATATTACATTCGATCGTGACAGCACCTGTTATATCTATCACTTTTATCCTAAAAAAAGAGTATAAAAAAGGAGAAGAACTAAATTTTGATTATAATATTGGCGTGGCTGATTTTTTTGATTTTCGGAATAAAAGTAGAAGTTTAGATTGCGTTTCTGTTGTAGTTTATGAGCAAGGAGCAAAACACACCGGAAAGCAAAGATGTTTTTAGTTTTTGTCGTGTTGGCATGTAGGTGTTGTCCTTTGAAAAGGTTAGCTCACTTTCAAGTTCATTCACTACAGATACCACATAGTTGGGCAAATGGAACAAATAGACACACGAACAGAAAGACGTGTTTAAATGCTTCCAAAGTTCGAACTGGCTATATACTTTGTGGGCTTTTTGAACCTAGTTTCTGCGCGTGTAAAGGTATTGAAAAAGTAAATTAAATTTTGATACATTATAATATTGACTACACGTCGTAAATTTTTTCTATTTTTGTACAGATACTAAACCAACGCCCGTAGAATATACGTGGAAATTTTTGTAGATTTATCCACTGTGGCTTATGAGTAATGAGCAAAATACTAATTTTTTATTACTTTCGTGAAACAGAAGCGTTCTCACTTAACATATAGGCGCATTCTTTGAGCGATTTTTACCATTTTCAATACAAACTTGCGTGCAAGAACTTCTCTGGTTTCTATCAAATTCAAAGCCGATAGCTTAATTTTTGCGGCCAGGAAAATGTCTTCAATAGACATAACACAGACGGACAGACGGGCATGCTTAAATCGATTTAGAATTTGATGCTGATTAAGACTATATAGAGAATATGGGGTGCCTTGAGCTCCCTTTTGGTCGTTGGAAGCATTTTGGCCTCTCATCCTTCGGTGATAAGTATAAAGAACAGACGAAAGTCAAACACACTTTCGATTGAGATTTGCATCAAATTACATGATTTCGACTTGGACGATACCATACATTTTATGACCACATTAATTTCTTAGGAGAAAAGGTAAGTGATTATGTAATCACAAAAAATACCTATGTGAGCTCCCCACAAAAATCATGCGATATAACTCTGTTGGGCTTTCTATTTTTGGGATATGTTGCAGCATTGGGTTGCTCAAATAAGTTGTGAACTCTCAATGACTTTATCCACCAAGATTATTTGTGTTATTGGTGAAATAAGGGTAGATTTATGCATAAAAAGAACAAAAATGAGTGTTCCAAGATTGAATTTTTACAGAAGTCCAAAGGATTTGAAAAAGGAAATGATCTACGCAGTTTCTTAGTATAAAGAGAGACAAAAACGTTCTTTTAACTTTATTGCATATAATAAAAAATCAGAAAGTCATGTACAATGGCAGGTATACATTTTATATATTATAATCGCAACCTACTTTGCACTTTCCAGCACCTCCGTATATTCCAGCTCTATATCTCCACTTTTAAGTTTCTCTCATAAAAAATGGTGTCGACAGTCTGTATGCTTGCATCACGAATGATACCTGGTGCTTAAGGCCAATTTTTGCACGCTATCGCTATTGTTGTTAAGTTTTATGGAATTTCCTTGTATTTCAACTTTGCGCAATAACATTCGCAGATAAAATGTTTCTTTGGTTGCAACACCTAACGATAAGTATTTCGACACATTGCTGGAGAGGACCAAGACCTATTGTTTCTTCGTTTCCAAGTTTATTGTCGCATTGACTAAGTTAAGCGCGTAACCAGAGAATAACCTCCTAACGTCTGAAGTCTTGTCTGCGTGTACAATTCCGTACAAACCTCTGTTTGTTCCTTTGAATAATAAACCTAGGTGTTCAATGTCTCTCACGTACTTCAACATTTTTTTCGGCGATTTCCAGTGCTCATCACTATAATTGTTGTTGAACTAACTATGAAAATTCACTGCGCATGCGATGTCACGGCGTGTTGGAATGGCAAAATATAGTAAGGCACCAATTGAATTTTGATACGGATATTGTTTCCTCACTTGTTTAGCTGCCGTTGCTGGGTTTTGTAAATTACAGTTCATTTCTATTGGCCTTCGAACGCATTTAGAGTCTTCCAAATTGAACCTTGCCAGAACGTCCTGTATATATTGTGTGTGTTTGAGATTCGTCGTTATTCAAACTCTATTCCCAAGTATTTCTCGACACGTGCGAGATCTTTAATTTAAAAAAGTGCTCTCGAACACTGTTTTATATATTTTATCCAAGTTTTCTAAATCGACGCTTTTAATAGCTCGTTCACACGTATGGTGATGAGCATTGTCTTATCATTTTTTTTCATAAACAATAGACATGGGTCATGTTTTAACTGATTTAAGTTAAGCTTACGTAATTCTGAAGTCAATTTTTTATAACAATCTACGCAAATCGTACAGGGGTTTCACCAATTTACGTTCTGGGTGCTGACAATTTTGTATATCATTCAAGAATTGGATTGCTGGATTCCTGATTTCGTTTCATCTCATTTCGATCCCGTTTGTTTATTGGATACCATTGTTTGCAGAAAGTCGATAAGGTATTCTGAAATTTCCACGTATACATGCTTTGATAACTCACAATTCAAGTATGCTACAGCTATATCATCTGGTGAATTTCCAAGTACGTTTGTGCTGCTAAAGCAGAGTAGGTATTCTTACCTGTACATTGAGAACAGCCTTTCGCAATGATACGTACTTTTTATTACTGTTTTCTTTTGTCTGGAACACATAACGATTGCCGACAATTTTCCTGTCTATTACCCTTTCAGTTATCACCCACGTATCGTTGATTAGTTGAGCTATCGATTCATCTTCTATGGCTTTTAGTTGCCCTCTTCGCATTCAATGTCTTCTCTAACAGATTTTGGGTTGCATTGAATAACGTTAGCAGTTTCATACTTTCATCGTTCTCACTTTTTTCGTTTGCGTTTTTCTGGTGCACTTTCGTTGACCCGTTTTAACTAGAGGCGAACGCCCGCTTCTATGTTTCTGACGCTGGGACTTTGCTGGTGATGATGGCTCCTTTCGAAATTCTGATCAGACAAATTACCTTTTTGTACTTTTTCTACGATGTAAGAAGCAATATCTGTTGAAGAATTAAGCATATTAGAAAATAAGCTGCCATCGTTATCATTCTGAGCGCTTTTAGAATTTATCTCATTTAGGAATTTGACGTCGCGACTGTGAACTATATTCTTTGTTTCGAGGAAACATAATCTTTGCAATGCTTTGCAATTTATACAAATATTTTTTGCAATCGATACATATAACTTTGCTTCCGAGTCGAACTTAACAAAATTTTCATTTTTGTTGAAACCGTATGCCTTTTTTCCAAAAGAACTAACGTGTGCAACTGTTTGTCTTTGGTCCTAATCGTAATTTGTAGGAAATATATAGCAAGTTGCATTCATTGCCTGTGCCAAAAACTAAAAGTGGGTCTCTGTTTATTTCATCACGCATGATTCGTACACTCCAAAAGACGGCTTTTTTGAGACGTATGGGGTGCGCTCCCCGCTCTCCTTTTAATACTGTATTTTTTTAAATACTTATCAAAAGCGCAAAAGGAATGCACATTTTGTATGTGTTTCTACCGTAGTCCTGCACATCTTGAATACGTTTACTATTTCGAATTTCTTCTTTAAAAATAATATCTTACATTACGTGGGTAATCATCTATAAAAGATACAAAATATTTTATGCCGCCTTGAGACGCACTTCTCATCGAGCCGCATACAGTATTGTGAACTATTTCAAACGATTTTATCGTTCATCATATTTGCCTTTTGAGAAGATTCGTAAAGTTTGCTTCTCTATAATACAGTTTTTACACTTCGAAATATCTTCATTTTTCCTGAATTTTATTCCACTTGCAAAATAGGGCGAGATTTTTAAATAATTCTTATATAAAAGACTCATTCTACTCTGTCTACTTACTACTTCATTTACTCAGCTGCGTCCGCACATATCTCTGAAAACATATAATGAAAATTTTCTCTTCTCCTTGCCTTCTTTATATTCCTCCACTTTTATTGACGAAAGTCGTCGTTTGTTGAAAACGCTGTCAAAATACTTATCCGTAGTCCTGGCGCCAAATAATAATAACATTCTCAAATCAATCGATCATCAAAACTATTTTTATCGCCACTCATATGGGCAGTACAACCACTGCCGAAACACCCTAAAGCACTTTGTTTATTTGAAGTTAAAAAAATTCTAATGAAAAGAAACGAGCTCTTTTTTATAACTTTGTGTTCTTCTGTATACTTCTTGTTATATGGTCAGGTTTGCCACATTTGAAGCAATTAAATGTTTTGTGAGCGTTTTCCTTGTTGTTTCTCAGAGTTTTCCTAAGTGCATATCTGGTTTTAAAAAATATAACATCTTATTCAGTTTTATCTTTTTTTGGTTTTCTGGTTTGATCTTCTTCTCAAATCTCTGCTTTTAATACCTCAGGTTTCGGCAGGTTGTTATCGCGGCTTTCAAGTGCACATCTAAACGTCTCAAACGTACTAGGTAACTTATACAAAAGCAGAATTGTCAGAAAGTCATAAACAATTATTATGCCTACTTCATTTAGCTTTTTCACTGCATCAAAGTGACGGTTGAGAAATTCTCGAACATCTTCCTGACTTAGTCGAACTAAGGGAACTTGGTTAAGAAAAGTTGCCTTTCGAATAAGACGTTTAGAGTGAACAGTATTTTCTCCCACATTTCCCTAGAAGACATTCATTAATTCAACCCAATTCAGAAACAATTGCCACACCCTTTTTGACCCATTTTTTTCCATATTACCGATGTTGGTCTTTTACCATCTTGACACAAATAGTTCTATTAAGATATCTCCAAAGATCGTTTTTTATTAATACCACCTGCATTTACTTCTACTATAGCTTACATGTGTCATAGTTTTCCGAATTTTATATTATGCATATTATTTTTATATTTATATTATTTTTCTTTGTGTTTTACGTATTTTCATGCGATCACTGGGCACATAACCTGTTGAAAAAGAAACCATCCGCGACAACAAGGTATAACAAGTACGTCATAACGGTAACCTAATTCATGTACATATGCGTGTGTAAAATCGGGACAATTTTAGTTCATTTCGGCCATATGTGGTAATCCTGTATGGCAGGTAAAAAAAACAAACAAGAAAGAGGAATGCCAGTATAGGCAGATAATATGGTCGAATAAGTTTAGTTTAAGCACGACAGCTGATGTAAGGACGTGTATGCAGAAGTAAGGCTTTCGTACAAGAAAAATAATATTTCTGTGACACAAAATATTGATATGTTAATGTCATTTTTAAGCATTCAAAACATACATTAAATTTTTATTTATTTATTTGTTTATTTTAATCTGCCTAAAACGGAATTCAGAGTTAGCTAACTTTGGCCCCAATCACACTGAAATTAGCTTACGGCGCTATCTATCTAATCTAGTAATCTTTTAAGAAGCGTTTTCGTGGCCGGCAGTTGTAATTTATTGTTTAAACTTTTTAGAAAATGTTATGCAGTGCGGAAATGTTCTTTTCGAACAGTGTAAACTGAGAAAGCAAAAAATCAAAAAACCAAAAATAAAAAAACTGTAGTTGTTGATTGTTCAACTTCAGCTTTACTGCAATTCATTTTCTTGGAAAGTTAGAAGCAGATAGCGGGAGAATGAATCAAAATGGCGCGACAGCGTTTGCATGTATGCATGAATGTTAATTGGGGTGTACATCTGTATCATGTACATAGATGGATAGCGTTAGTTAGTTGTTTGTTTTCGTTCGATGCGTTCGTTGTTAGAAGACACAGAAAAGACGAGTAAACGTTAATTTGTTTATTGACGATGTTTACGCAGTGCTTCCGATTGGCAAGAAAAAAAAACATTGATCAAAGCCCAGGTAAATAAAACGAGGTAGGCATGCGCAGTGGTCTAGCGGAAAAAAATACAAAAATGTAAGAAAATTTATATTCTGCTGCGACCCATCACCGTTATTTTATAATAGATTGAAAAAGAGGAAAAATATATTGCATACTTTATAATATTGAATGGACGTGGCCGATTTTTTCTATTTTTGTAGAATAATTTTATGACAATTTATATCGTGATATGTTGTAATTTCTGAGCAAAAGGTGCAGAAAACCAAGTTGTTCTTAGTTTCGTTGTGTAGATGTGTGGGTCTTGTAGGGGTATTCTTCGATCAGTTTGGGCCATTTTTAAACTCTTTTGCAAATTTGTAGGTGATATCTTCATTTTTGCGAATGGAAGATTGTTTAACACAGGTACCACGTAATTCGACATACGGACGGATAGACAGACAAACAGACGTATACACTTACGCGTATTCCGAATCTGAGTTCAATTAAAAAGGGGATGCTATTTATGTATAAACTTCTAAACATTTGATTTTTTTAAATTTATACTGTTTAACGGAATATCGCTAAGTGTTTTGCAGCGGCTCGTTTTAAGAAATTTATTGATAAAATAACAAAACATTCTTCTTTTTGTTGCAAAATGTAGTTTTGTATGTTGACGGGATTTAATACGACGAGCCAAGTTTGTGGAGTGTCTCAATTGTTCAGTATTTTGTTCCATAGAAAAATAAGCATTTTTATTCTTTTTCACTTTATTTTATTTTTTCTTTTTTGCGATTACGATGTTTCTTAGAGTAATTACACTCCACAATATGTATGTATAAATAGAAATTTTTTTTACCGGTACGAACTGCTTTACTACTCGGCAAGTAAGAATGAACAGAAGTTAATAATCGACATAGGAGCAAGAAAAGGTTCAAATTGATAAATTCTCCCACTCAAAATTTTGTGAGAGAGCATCTTCGAATGCTCTGATAAAATCCTGCCCTTCTTGCTGCAAACAATAATGCAAGTGGAGCTGACGGATATATAAAAAAATTAATATTAATAAATATAACATTAGTAAAGGTAAAAAAGGCGTTGTGGAACAACAAAATTTCAAAAAACAAAATAAAAAAAATATTTAATGTAAATAAAAAAGATTGATGTAAATTCTGATATATTACGATGCAATTTCGGTCTGTTGGCTTTGATGTCTTCGGCATTTCCAGCACTTGGCGACATTGATAAGGTATTGCATCCTGTTTTTGTTAATTATGAGGACGTTGTTGACGATGAGACTGTTGACGGTGATGTTGTTATCGCTGAGTATTAAATCGATAGAGCATTGTTTGACGGTTTTTACTGCAGATGCCACGAAAATAAGGGCTGGAAAAAGCTGAAGTCTCGTTGGAGACTGTAGAAAAATTTTACCAATAAACTATCTCTTGTATAACTGTTATTCGACGTTGAGTGTTCACGATTTTAAACTAGAACAACAGTGTAACGCATGTGTGCGCAGCTTTCACAATGTTGAACTATTATTGATATTGGTGCTTGGAGATGGAGCTGAAATGTTTGATAGTTTTGAGTTGGTGGAGAGAGTACGGTTCGTTGACATATCTATCAAAGAGAAAAGAGTGATTAATGTAGTACTGTTGGATTTCGGTAGTAAGACGAATTTCGTAATAGACCGTTTAAGAGTACGTAAGTTTACAACACGAATGTTATCGTCGTGACCAGCGTACGTTATCAACACGCGATCCAATCGCCAAGAATTAGATGGTAAGTTATTGTTTCGAATTACAACGATATCTCCCACTTCAACATTTCTGTCGAGATGCTTTCATGTATGTCTTTTGTGTGGTTCTTTAAGAACCTCTTTCTTCCCCTTTTGTGCAAAGACATGATGCAAGGCGTTTAATTTATGCCGTCTATTAGCATAACTTAATCGCATTTCAATTAGAATTATCGGGTGGCGAAGAACGCAATTGGTTTTCCGTATTATTGTTATGGTTTGGGTAATTATAAACCTCTTCAGCTATTGGATTCCTTCCTTGGGAAAAATAAGATGCCCTCATTGTTTACTGCTGCTTATAATCCGTTCTGTGAAGCAGAGAATGATTTTTTCACTTGCAAATTTAACAAGAATATTTGCTCGTGTAATTTCTCAACTCGTGGGGGCTAGCTAAACAGTTCAGACAAAGTCGGACAAAAACTTAGAGGATGAACTTGTTCGGACATAATACATTTATTGTCTGATGAAGTTATTACCTTAGTCGATTCATCGTTTAGCTTTTTCCCATTCGATTTTGTATAGGGTTGTACAAACGAAGGCGATTTAGGATTCAAAGAAGTGTGGTGTAGCATTATCGATCTGTCGCGCTCTACCGTGATTTACAATTTACGCTAAGTTTACATTTTAACATAATATGACACCTAACCTAGTTAAGATAGCCTAATTTAGTTGTAACCCACATAGTCGTAATTCTAGTAATAACCTAGTTTAATCGTATGAATTGCATACGTTATCATTATTGTAATAACCTACTTTAATTATATTAATTGCTTAAGTTAGCATATAATAATTTATTATATAAGCTACTGACCACACTTCAGGTGAGTCAGAAGAAGCAAAGCAAATGTGAAATTAATAAGTTCAATAAAGAGAGAATTAAAAAGAACCTTTAATTGTGTTTGTCACTACAGTGGTTACGGGTATATCGAAGATCGGCAATCAATTCTAAGGTTTAATAGTGGCACGAATATCGTCCATTTTTTTCATTGTGGATCATTCTACACCTCGTTTCTGGTTTATTTTTTCCCAAAGAGTTTTCAGGTAAACAAGCTGACCATAAATAAACAAATAAAACATCATAACTTTTTGTATCAATTTTCAATAGAGTTAATTAAATAATATTGTACTTAATGCTTCGTTGTAGAGTTTTGATGCAGGCGCCAGATTCTTTTTCAATAGGTGTCAAATTTGATAAGGTGTTATGTATTAAAATCCGTTTGTTTTCAGCAGACACAGTAGGAAAAACGATGAATCCAATGAAAAGTTATTGTATTCAATTTTAGTATGTGTTGGACCGTAACAAAGTCTGGTTCGAAGGACCAGAATGTTTGGGGGGTGTTTCCATTTTCCACTATATTGTTTAATTGAAAAATAAGCATTTTGTTTCGTTTCTACTTTATTTTATTTTTATTTTAAAATTCTCTTCCGCCTCGTTGCATGCGATATGTATGTATAAATAGAAACTTGCTATGGTACGGACTACTATACTACTCGGCAAGCAAGAATGAACAAAAGTTAATAATCGAGATAAAAGCAAGAAAAAATTTAAATTAATAAATTCTCCCACTCAAAATTTATGAGAGAGGATTCTTGAGTTCTCACGTAAACAGCTAAGTTCGGATGTACTGTACTCCGCTCGGTAGTTTACAAGAAAAAACTCCCGATGACAGGAACCATGCAGGAACAACCAATATGTACTAGTTAGTAGCCACGATAGTTGATAGGAGCTAGCAACGTGTTTCACGTGTATTCGGACTTGATTATTCGGTGCTCCTTTACTTGAAGTTATCGCGGGTAATCTGTGATTTGTATATTTTTATGGGGTCAGCAGGCAGCCAGGTAGATTCTTATAAGGCTAGGACTTTCTTTCGGGCTGTGGGTAGACTGAGAATCTATAAAGCTACGATTTCTTTTTGGCCCGAGAGTGGAGGCCTAGGATTCCAAAGCAAGCTGTTACCTTAAAGACCGCGTTCCGGAAGAACAAGGGAAGAACTGAACTAACTGAAAATTTAAAAGCATATAATCACAGTTTTGGCTTACTTGTATGTTTAGATGCTGCTGAAGAAAAAAACAAAAGGCGTTGTCTGTTTGTTTGATGTCTGAAAACTATCATATTGACAAGTAGCTTTCACCACCATGTGTGTGCTTACCCACGCAACTAAAAGAGTATTATAGCACTTATATGTTAATGATAAGAGAATATCTTAGCTCAATGGTGATCTAGATCGTTTAAAGAGTGTAGTATGTACGAAAGCTTTTTTTATTCTATAAATCAACAATCTCTCTTCAATGATTAAATCCGACCGTATCTTAATATACGCTAAACGATGTTAAACTGTTTCCTTCCTTTTGCTAGGAAGCGCATTCGTATCAGCTTCAAATTGACTTAAATAATTTGGTTACATAGTGCTCATTAAATTTTATGAAACTAAATCTAAAAAAATGTAAGAAGAAGAGGGTTTTTTGTAAATTTTATTGCATCCGTTCAAAAGCAGTTGTTGCTGTTTGCCCTTAAGAATTAGTGTTGAAGCCCATTTAACTTTCTGCCTCCTTACGAAAATAGATTGCTTGTGTTAGCCTTACCGTCACTTGAGAAACATAGATTTATTTTTGGTGTTTCCTTAATAAATAAGTTAATAAATGGTACTAGCAATTCGCTCGCTTACTTAGTGAGATAAAATTTAATGACCCGAATCGGTTCTCTAGGAACTTTATCTTCATAAAGCTTGATAAATATAAATATAATTACAGGCTGTCCAATAGAGTTCTTTGCAGAAACTTAAATGATATCTATCACTAGGCTTTTGCCTATTTCCTGGTGCTAGGGTATGCTCAGCGGCACCAGGCTTTAATCACAAGTATTTTACGTTTTCTTTGAATGTTTAAAAAATAGTTTGACTTTTCAGAAGTTTTCACTTTGTTTATTCATTCTCTTACTTCGCTTACAATTCATCAATAAATGTATTTAAGATTTCGTATTGTAAAGGAATTTATCCTTTACAAAGCATTTCAAGAACCCTAGAATGACTAAAGTTGCACACTTGTTACATTCCACGTCAATGCGCACTCGTTCTAGTCATTTTACAACGTTGACGATATAATTATAAACTTACATCGAGGTTCTACAAATTGTACAAACACTTTGCAAGTTTAGAGAGTATTCGGTTACAATTCATTAATCGTCTATACACTTGGCCAATTCAGAGCGTACTCTCGTTATTATTGTCTAATAATAAGTCTTGCTTTTCTGCCTTATTCGCGTTGTCGTTTTCGGCTCTTCCCTGATTCTGACGCCCCTACTCGACCGGACCGGTCTGTCCCTCGGCATGAACCATTTGGAGCCATCTGTTTTACGAGTCCGGTCACGATTGCCTTTTGACAACCTTACCATATCTCAATCAGAAACGTCTGCTTCTGAATGAGGTTCCCTTATCTCCCGTTGTCCGTGTAGTAGTTTAACCTAACTTAACTGAGCACTCCCCCCTCACAGACAAAGAACCTGTGAGGCCAAAACGAGGGACGACTTTGGCTTCTCACAGTATATATAAGGCAAGCGATTTCGCTAGGAACATTTGCGCAAGAAAATTACCAAGTCGCAAAGCAGGACCCGAAATTTCAACAAACGTTTTGAAAGAGCGTAAGAGAGATAGTAAAGAACTGAAGCGAAAACATTTGGCGAAGTTTGTACTGCACACTATGAACATCTGTGTGCGATAGTACGCGTGTTGAATAGATCTGTGCATCGGTCTATGCGCAGTATGATACAAGTTCTTGTGCGCGATAATGTATTTTAGGAATAATCATAACACAAATTTTTTTAAGAGTAAATAAATAGGTATATAGAAAAATGATAGTAATTCTCCATAAAGAAGGCAAATGGTAAAAATCATAAAAAAATATTCACATCAAAATATAAGGGCGTGAAATTATATTTAAATATAACTAACAAAGACATAAACCAAAATTTCTTTACAGAGCTCTGTTAAGGCCTTAACAGAATTCTATAAAACGAAGTCTCG
>KK500018.1:165450-317936 GCA_000688715.1 Glossina pallidipes | reverse complement strand
AACCTCATTTATGACATAGTGTAAAAATACTGACTTTTCAAATATTAATTAATTTACATAAATGCATGTTTTGTTTATTATATTTTGTACAAAAAATTCTCCAAAAGTTTTATTTTAACTGAATTTTGACTTAAATCCCTCCGAGACTTCGTTTTATAGAATTCTGTTAAGGCCTTAACAGAGCTCTGTAAAGCAATTTTAGTTTGTGTCTTTGCTAGTTATATTTAAATATAACTTCACACCCTTTCAAGTCTATTCGGTTAGGATGTTCAATATATTACAAAATGTGAATAAGGTGAAAAAGTATGAGTTCGAATATACATCTAAATGAAATGATACAAGTGTAAGCAAGCTGTATATTATAAAAGTGTATAAGCGCAGTATGAGTTCAAATATACATTTAGGTATAGTATAACATAATGCTAAGCATGTTCACGCTTAAAGTGACAGCTTGACCCTACCGCCTTATAGTGGACAGGCAACTGAGCAACTGTATATAGTGAAAAAATGTGCATGATCATGTTCGGATCGATATGAGTGTGAATTGAACTATTTATATATATTCAAGTATTAGGTCAACATATAGGCATAAATATATATAAGCATGTATATCAGTATAGGTGTATAATCCAGCGCAAGTATATATACAAAATGAAGTACTCAATACATTGAAAAGTATAAATATATATATATATATATATATACATATATACATGTATATATATATATATATAAATATATATATATATTTATACGTATATATATATATACATACATACATATATATATATATATATATATATACATATATGTAAAGGATTTTGATATCACTTTATTAATGTTAAAAATATTATACGGATGTTTATTAAAAATTAATTCAAATCGCCAGTAATTAAATATAAAGAAATAATAATAATAAACAAAGTACGCAGAAGCCTTCGCGATGATACTAATTTACAACTTGACTTTACTTAACAACTGTCTGACTTTATATTTTACCCGCCGACTTTTACTTAATGACTGATTTTACAACTTTGCCCGTCAACTGACATTTAGCAACTGATCTTACAACTTTAGCCGTCAACTGACATTTAGCAACTGATCTTACAACTTTACCCGTCGACTGCCACTTAACGACTGACGTTTGTTTCTCTCTGTTTCTCTATCATGTCACTGCACTCGTTTTACTCATCGTTTATTTTATAAGCTCTCCACTGGTCACTGCTATGTTAGGCATCTATATACTCACAATATATGTAGATCAAATAGTGCTGATTGAGTGTATGTATAATAAATTATTTAGTATGTATGTAAATAGAAATATATATGTATATAAGTAGGTGCAAATTTGATGTTGCAGTTCCATATTAAGTG
Organism: Glossina pallidipes; assembly: GCA_000688715.1. Classification (NCBI taxonomy): domain Eukaryota; kingdom Metazoa; phylum Arthropoda; class Insecta; order Diptera; family Glossinidae; genus Glossina; species Glossina pallidipes. Next base: position 316,562 of record KK500018.1, on the reverse strand, counting down.
GCGCTTCTTTTTCACTTTCACTATATGAAGTTTCTATATGTTCAATGAAAATATATCATGTTCATGTTCAGCAAGTAAGCATTCGTGTTCATTCAAATTATATACAACTAGGATACATCTTCATTTCTGTTACTGTCTCATGTATAATACAACTTAAAGTTATGTACTGCCTGCGATATTGAAGCATTTGACGAACATAAAATTTAGAATTCTTTAATCCTTTGTTCTGCCTACTTCTTACGTTCTTTCGTATATGTACGCTTTTATATATTCCATAGTGCATATTTATTTGAAAACACAGAAATCTCTTGCTGTTTGTAAAACTTTGATACGCTGTAACAGTTTAACAAAATTCTTGCCCATACAAATAATGACAACGAAAGACCAAGCAGTTAAATAGTTGCTAATTAACAGTGCTACTAATTTTATTGATAACATATTGTTCCAAACTTGCTGACATTTTATTAGTTTGTATTTTCAACAAAATGTTGGGACATCTCATCATTTAGCTGCCTCTGGTATGACCAATAACCTGCACGATAATGCCGTCTCTGAAAGTTAACTTTCGTTCGCGGTCAAGGCGATCATTGGTGAACGTTTTGGCGGTGATCGGATAAGATTTTCGTGTCAATTTCGTTGCCACCATTCAAGTGTAAATGAAAAACCAGAAAAAATAATTTTTTTTGTCTACATTGGCGTCAAGGCAGTTCTAGTGCTGAAATTTTGGAAAGCTTGTACACCAGCTATAGTTTGGTAGCCACCGTGAAAATTTGGAATAAATTGGGTCCCGAATACATGGATCCACTAGATTTTAAAATTGGCTGCTAAACTACATTGCGAAATAAGCCGATAATTCGTTTCCTTCCGCCTACAACGCTTACACGCACATACTATGAAAACGTTTATTTTGAGAATAGGAAAAATCAGCTGCGTTCCCTCCATATTATAGAAGAAGAATATTTTATTTTTTTACCTTTTTTGTCTTTTTTGGATAACGGCGACGGATATAAAAGATTCAGTCCCGACCGAATTTAATTCTCTTAGTTATTATTATTTCTTTCTTTCAAGGTTGAAAACTATTTTCAATTTAAGTAAGCCATTTGAAACGTGTTTCTAATAAATATTATTAATAAATTCCTTTTTCCTTGTTGAATATTAAAAGCAATCTGTTACCTTTTGACCAAATACGGTGGCAAGGAATTTTAAATCTTCTATATCAGCAATCGGAGACAAACCGATTTTCTGAGGACCACAGAGAGTAATCCACTCCTGGTGGTAGGAGGAGAGGAAATGCGCCAGTTGACAAATGGTCGCCCGGATTGCCTTTGATGCTTTCCGAGAAAATTCCCTACTGCGCTTAGTGAAGGAGATAAATTAGTGTTTAAATTGGTAAAGAGAGCTATAGACAACGAATACGCTGCGAGTGGTAATAGGACGAAGGAGGAACTGGTTTGGGGACGGGATGGACGAGGGCAGACGTGCGGAAGAAGTCCTTCCACAAGAGATCGCAGTACGACTTAGAGTGGGTGCTCTCCTGAACATTAACTTGTTGAATAAATCACTCTGCTTGCTGACGCTGCCGTAAAGTGGCGTTCATTTTTCGGATATGTACTCAAAATCTTGCTTGGCCTGGGGAAGCAACGCATGAAACTCAATGTCTCATCCCTGCAATCCCCCATAAAGCTGAAAGTTAATTTGGGCGAATTGTAAGAACGAGTCCGTAGGTGCGGAGTGCTAGCGGTCGTAATATTTCACAAAAACTAAATTAGAACTATAGTTTTAATTTTAAAAAATTAGCTGTTTAAGGCATGCTTTTTAGATCATTAAATAGCGGCATATAAATTTACATTAACAGTTGAATTTACAGCTGATAATCTAAGTTGAATATGTAATGTTATAATTTTTGGACTTTCTTGGTTGGTTTTGTTCTCATTCCAACTGCAAAATAAAAAACCCGAATCAGAGATATTTGAATTGTCAATCTAGTGACCAAGATATACATCACAATTGTGCTGGCATTACTTATGATATTTTTAACGATAAAATTAAAGGTTTGTCGTGGTCGTGTCTAGACTGTAACCAAAAAGAAATCAACCTGCACAAGCCGCTTTCCCAGACAAGGGGCGGATTTAGGAAAATCTCAAAACACCTTTGTTATATGTCCAACCGGTTCGAAAAACTGAACAACGCCCTTGACTGGTGTAAGTGCCTAGATGAGCTGTCAACAAAGCGTAGAAATATAACTACTGATCGCGATGATAACGGCAACGACATCATAGACTCAGTTGATTCCATGAATAATATTTCGAATAAAACAATAAGAACGTTTGCGACTGCTATTCCGTTAACCACTTTTGTAATGTCGTTTCCTGCGCCTCAATCAATTTCATTAGCGAGATACTGAACTTTCCTAAACGTTTCTTCTGTTTATGTTTCTGCACCAACAATCTTCGCCTGGACACACCAATACCTTTAACTTCTGCACAGATAGTGTAGTTCAAAATTCAGGAACGTGAATGGTGCATATAGTACAGTTGATTCATCCAGCATTATTTGCGCATCTATTTTCAAATGTTCAGTTAATATTTAGGCAAACTTTTTACTTGTTTCGCGATTCGCATTTAAAACGATAAATGTGATAATTGAATATTTCATTAAATCAAAAACTATCACAGTTGAGTAAGTTCAGTATATTTAAAATTAACTTTACTAGATCTTGAGAGATTGCGTCGTTTAAATTCCTAGTCCCGGAATATCTGTACTCGCGGGTTTTCGAAAAGCAATTTTGGCCTGACGGACAATTTATTAAAGACATTATATGTAATCGGTTCGTTAGAATATCGGGTTCTGGAAATGCGGATAAATCCGCCCCAAATAACTAAATAATGTTATCTTCATTGGTTACCAGAATGTGAGTAATCTTATTACTAAACTTAAATGCTCACGTTTAGGCCCTCATAATTATGAGTATCAAATTATCTCGTTCGCTGAAGGTTGGTTGGTTGGCCTTTTACATCGCTGAATCTACCAGTTAAAGTTCAGTTAGTTCTGCAATAGTATTCTATAATAAAAATAAGAAGGAGTTGTAAAAAAAAACTAATTCCCTACTGCTTTCCTGTAGAACAAGTCTCTCTCGTTACTAAACTAGACTTCGTAAAAGGTGGACGAGTATTGTAAGGAAAATGTATGCTCTTTTTTCTACTTACGTATATCATGAAGTCAACATGCTGGACACCTGACGAAATTCCAACAGGGAGCGATTTGAGCTTGCTAAGAACTGCGTAAGTGTTGGAGTCGTTTGATGGAGACGAACAGCCAGCCAACGAACAGACCAGGGGCACTTACCATCTTGCTATCCACACAAGTAAAACATGACGCCAGCGCAACTCTATGAGTGCCACCATTATTAGACTCCAACGCTCTATATGTCCTCCTCCAAGAGAACATGTAGCTGTCTTGGAACCAGTAGGATGGGGTCCTAGCGAACGAGCCTACTCTAAACAAGACAGTGTTACTACCATAGAATTTCACATCTGGAAGTCATGAACATAGACAAAACAATGAGAGCAACATTGTAGGATTCCGCATTACTCTGGCCCTACAATAATGTCTGTTAATAGATCGAATAAAATGCACTTTTCTGCTTTTTTTTGCCTAGTAAATACCTTTAAAATCTAAAAGATGATATCTTCTAAAGAACACAGAAACGTGGAGAAACGTTCAAAGAATTTTTATCGGCGTTATGTGTGCTGATGATGTGTATTGAGTAAAATGAAGCGCGAAAAGTGCAAGGATTTACACGAATATCTTACTGGGGTATTCGTGGTACACACGAAGGCGTATTTTCCAGAGATTAGGCGAATCCCTGACGCTAACGGATGATTTAAAGGAATCTTTCATAAAGAATTATAAAATTTGAAAAAAAAAGTAAATTATACTTTAGTTTGAAGCTTCAACACTAGTAGTCATGTTCTGAACAAAGCATTTAAATGTTCATGACGGCACTGACGCACGTGATGCTTCTAATTGTTAATCAGTCTTCTCAGCGTTAGTTGCGGTATGTCTCCAAATGTTCCAAAACTTGTGACTTATAAGTATAGACCTATGTAGCCTAAAAGAAGAAATTCATGGTTGTTAAATCACACGATAACGGCTCGATTCTCTGGTGAATAGACGATGATCAATTACGACTGAGCTGCTACTTTGGTACATTTTTTTAATGATTGCTAAACATTTAGGGTGGTGAGTCGTGAGCACACAAAAAATATGTTTGAAACTGAAACTTGCAATTTCAAAACGAATTGCTTTTAATGAAGAATCATGTAGACACTATCTCCATAGGAAACGTGAAGAAGTCTTTCTAAATGCTACCACAAACAGACAAACGTACGGTTCCATGAGCAGTACGGTCAACGCCTCTGTATGTCCGCCGTACAATAACAAGCTGCCTACGTCAGCGACAACAATCACCTGAACCAACCGATAGTTTACAGCGTAAAATAAAGAGATATCAGGAAAATATTTTAGGAGCAAGACACTTTGGGACTGGGGAGTGATAGACCTAGGGGTTACTATCTCCAATTTGAAATGTATCCCTACTAACCAGATAACGTCGGAATCGGTTATATTTTAAGGCGATTACCATCCACCGTAGCTGATACCGGTTAGATCTCAACCGCATAGATCAATACTTAAGCAATGATCAAAGAGTTTGCCGAATCAAAAGGAATACCGTAAGGACCCCCATAAACGTAGCATCTAATTAGCTGATGGGATAAAGATGCTTATTCGGTGGAGGGCATTGCATGGTGATTAACAAGGCGCCGTATATTGATTCTGAAACGTTAACTGGACTGGATCACATCTCTTCTGTCGATTATAACATTTGCAAATGCAATAAGCTCTAAATAATATCAGCCGTATTCAAGTTCGTTAATGATGAATATACTTATAATGCGAATAGGATAATTGCTAAGAAAGATAGCATACTGTTAGTACACGCTTCGTCCCGCCCGCCGATTGTAACAAAATCGATAAACAGAACAAAGTAATTGTAACGGCTAAACAATATCCTACATGCCGATTACAAAAATACCAATAAATTGTGATGGTTAACTAATTCGTATGAGATAAACTTTATAAAGATTAGCAATATGACAAAACCTTAGATGTACCCCGCCCGCCGATGAACTGTGTGATGCAATTGCAGGCAACAACAATAATTCGATAAAATATGTTTACTGTATTTCGTTTTCCGTATTTGATAGTGCAATTTATGATAAAAACAGTCATAGTTTCTCAAAGAGGACTTCGCTTATGCCGCTAGGAATAAAAAAAGTTCCAGATCGAAACATTTCTCCCTCACACTGTCCGTGATGGAGATGTGGGGACTGTCCGCTGGGACGAGGCTGTAAATTTGAGGTTCAGTTTTCGAATTGGCAGCTGATTAACGTATCCATGAGCCATGTAGACGAAAACCAACTATTTGTGTACGTGCTGTTACTGTCAAAGACTGCTTAAAGAAAAATCTGAACGCAATATAAAAGAATTTTAGTATATGGAAAGTGTATTTATAATAGTAGTTGCCAAAATTTTAATATTTTTGCAACAAGTTTGTAAAATCTATTTGCTAATTATACAATATGAGCAATAAGCATATGGACCATATTGGCAATGAAAATATATTGTAACGTAAACATGTTATTCGGGTATTTTACGTTTTTATTCAACTTCTTTTCAGATTAAGTTCGCGGCTTTTGGCTCTGATACGATAACTACCTATTCATAAGTCCACTCCTTCCATGTGCATATTATACTCTTGCACTATTTCTACACATTATCTACGAGTTGCGAGCTTATATAACTAGAAGGAACAACGTTGTTGTCGCTCCACACGGTCGCTGAAAAGTCAATATAGCAATCTATTCTGTTGCATAGTTCCGACACGATGGATCCCTTGTTCCCATAATTAGAAAGCGATGAGCAATGGTGTGTAAAAATTATCAAAGACATTATTGGTAACTCCCAAATCTGCCTGATCTGCTACTCTATTTCTTTCATCTTCTTGTCTGGAATACACTTCGAAACGATATGCGTATCCCATGAGACTACATAAACAAGTATCTTTTAGTCACACTTGTTAGGCTCATTTGCAAATTTTGTTCCAGGACAGGATATTTTTGTTAAACACATTTGCTATTCTATTGAGAGGCATTGGTCTGTGGGAATATATGAAGATGTTTCAGTTAGGTGGTATGTTACAGGTCTGATCTTGTGTAAGTGATGATGATTTGCATGATTCCTCTAAGAAGTTCTTCATTGTTATTGAAGTGAGAACGTTTCACGATGGGTTTGTTTGAATGGCGTAGCGATTAGTGTCATCTACAATTTTTTGAAGAAAGTCAGGAATAAAATAACGCAGAAAATATGAAGTACCTAGATTTGCTCTATTTTCGTATAAGACTACGCCTATTAAGTAAATTTTTAAAGCTATTCTGACCTTCTTGTTTGTCTATCTTGTCCTCTTCTTCGATCAAATCTCGCATGATTTCTCTAATCCTCGTGTAAAGTTCATCCTCATCATTCTGCTTTTATACTTTTTTACAAGCAAGCTATTATGAATACGGACTTGGCTTTACCCGTTTTAAGAATTTGGTTGCTTAGAAAATCGACAAGTTTTCATGAAAAATAAAATCATCAAAAATAGAATACCAATAATTTGAACGATTCGTGATCAGTAAGACCGATTTTTCATGCTTTCTACATCACAAAGAACCGCGATTTTCTTGCATAAATTTGTCGGTATATACAAAGATACAAATATTATTCGCTAGTCTTACCTTGCTTCTTTCCGAAAACAATCTCTTCTATATGTTTTTATTACTTTTTACGCAAGTAATCTTAATACGAAGCACCCGCCGAAATGAAATTTTACTCAGGTAGAGCGCTAAAAATGAAAATTGTCACAGATAGAGAAATAAACTGGTAAAGATTCTAAATTGGGTTCGGAAACGATAAAGTAGGTTTGACAAAATTAAAATTAAAAAAAGAATACCGTGCGAAGATTGCTACATAAGAGATAAGGTATTATTAAAAAAAGTTATTCTTACTTACTAAGAGCAGAAGAAACTCCCGGTTGTCAATTACGCGCCAGAGGTAGCAATTTCCCACCAGCTAACGACATGGAAAGCACATTTTACGCTTGAATGATCTTGTCAAATTAATGATTTTAAAAAACGAAGACGAGAATGAAATGGGAATACGAAGGTTTGTAATCTTTTGATTTTGTTTCGCAAGCGAAAGCGAACGGGAGTCTTTGTTAATTAAACGATCGAAACATGAGACATGAATCACACATGAGCATGCATGTTAAAGTCAACTAATAACAATACGCGTACGAGTGTATGTAATGTAGAAAGAGACTACTTATAACTAATTTAAATTAATTTAAAAGTAGCTTAACATTTGCTGAATAACTTAACATAATCACTGAGTTTACATGAGTAAGCGTAATCGATGGTCCGCATGAATCAGCAGCGCCACTTCTTGTGGATGAAGAAGCAACCTACAGATATTATCTGATAAGTTAGAACAAATAAGAAATTTCTATTCTGCTGTTGGCGAACGCTCTATGCCCGAAAAGGAAAAAGAATTAGACTTTAATCTGTTACCAATTTGTTATTTTTGTACCAGTATTGTAGGATCAGTCACATAACATATAGAAATTTTTATCAGTGTAGCTTATAAGTAATGAACGAAACAACTCAATTTTGCTTTTGAGAATAGAAGTGTTTCAGTTTACGTTTGGCCAATCTTCACTACCGTCTTGCGTGCAAGAATTTGTAGTGTTTTTCCAAAATTTAAAGATAATCTAATTTTCGCGACCGAGAGAATCGTTACAAACGGTCACACCGACATATTGAGTATTGCAGACGTTTTGACAAAACGAGTTGTAAGGGCGTAAAACTCTTCCTTGTTAATAAAGTTTTATCTATTTGCCTATCTAGTTATGCTGAAGTAGTAGAGCTCTACAATTCTCACATATATTCTTTAATTAAGTGCCTCAATTTATGATGCACTTGTTGTACGTTTACTTGCAATTAGGTTACTAGTTAACCATTGGCGCGCACATGTTTTTGAGTGTGGTTTGTTATATATGGATGAGGTCTGGTCAGGTTAAAAACTATAGCTCGAAGAAGGACGAAAAGAAAACCGGATATTGAGAATACCCTTTGTCGTATATTCGATATTGCCAGCCAATTGCCCGATTTCATTCCAAACCATATATTCAAACTTCCACTGCGACCAGACATATCTGTCTCGTCCTTCAGAGTCGGAGGTATATAGGTACAATGTTCTCGACCTTGCGTTATGTAGTCAATGCAATTCGCGTCTCCATTAATATGGTTATTGTTGTTGTCATAGGAAAATTCATTTTCAGTTCTTGCTTCGGTTATTCACACCTTTGGGGTTTTACGCAAACTCTCTAAAGATCTAGCTTGAACGAATTCCCTTAATATCGAACGTAGGTGGTATAGCCTTGCTAATTCCTTTGTGTTATGGTTTGTTCCATGCAATGCTTTGATTTTGCGGCGCTTTGTTACACTTTTCGTCCACGTTCGATTGCTAATAATGATGATCTCTTCAGGGTCTCCTATGGGTCTAGAGAATGAGAAACCCTAAAGGTACGACACTGTCTATCAGCAATATGCACAAGTCTCCTCGTTTTCATCGATATCATCTATGAATATTCATGAAACAATGAACTTGCGCTATTTCTGTAAATTCAAGCCAATTTTTTAATGTGACATCGTGACGAAACTGAATTCAATGAAAGCAATAAAAATCCAATTTAGCTGTGTTCGTTTCGCGGTAGCAGTAGCCAATTTCTAACACCCACCGAAACTACTTATAGAACACAGCAGTGATATGGCAAAACAACGGAAATTGTGGAAACAGCACTCCGAATACGTCGACGTAGCCACAAAATTAACTTCCAAGAAGGCAATATACAGTTATAGTTAGTGCAGCAACTGAGATTTATAATTCTGTAATAAGTAACTCACGCCAAACGCTTCAGGAAATCAAAAGCAAATTCGAGGCTTACGTCACACCAAAGGTTAGCAGTGCTTTAATTCACGAAATCGTACAAGCCGAGTGTGAAACACTCGATGAACTGATTACGCATTTGCGCTTTCAACCCAAAACTTGTGAGCTTGGTAGCCTGATTGATAACATTTTACGTAACCAATTCATCGTAGAAATTAAAAATTATGCAGGTTATACGAAGCTCCTTTCAGAAGAATGCGTTTCAGACATGTGAAGGCACTCAACAAGCACAAAAACGCGCAGCTGAAATCCAAAATAAACAAGCATCAATCCGCTTAAACATTTGTATAAATGTAATAACTTTGAGTGCTATAGATGTGGAACAAATCATACAATTCGTAATTGTCCTGTATTTGGTCATAAGTGGAAAAAGTATAAAAGTCTGCACCATTTCAGGTTTATGTATACAAAAAATACAAAATTCAGCAAAAATAGCAAAGGCAGAAAGAACAAAGTAATCGCCGCTCTCTGTAGCAGTGAGCTTAATGGTAGTGGGGGTGAAATTTTCGATAGCAGCATTGACAAAAACAATACATCAAAAATAGCTGATCGTTTCAATGAAACAATTTTCCAATATAAAAGGAAAAAACCTGATTTGAAACACTGATTAAAAATCTTTGAAACAACGACACATAGCCCGCCGAAACATGATTTGAGCATACATGATGGAATTCCATTAGGCTCAGACGCGCAATTATATTTTAGAGATTTCACACCACGTAAAACGTCATTTTTTGAAATAACCAAGTTAGGAATCGAAGCCAAGTTGTTTATAAGATACGAATAGTGAACAGTTAAATCGGAATTGAAAAATTTCGTTGGAAATATTCAGCAAAGAGATTTGAGGTTTCAATATCAGCAGAGAACTTGGAGCCATTGGAAGAAACCTGCCGGGGTTATATAGATATTTTTCTTTTGGAGTTGACAAAGATTTTGTCACTAAAGGTATCTACAATAACATTGGTGTTTGAGGTAATTAACTGGATGCCTTGCAGCAGAATAGGCGAAAGAGTCGTAAGCAGAACCACTTCTCATAAATTTTTTGAAAAGTTGGCTTTTCCTTTTTTTGTAATATTTACCGCTCTTGTTAAACCATGGCGGCCACTACGAGGGCGAGGGTAGACTATAGAATGCTGATGATAGTAGGATTTCAATATTCCCACCCGAAAAATCGAATATAATGCGTGAAACATGAAATTTCAGCAATAAAATTGTGATTTTATTAAAATCATAACGTTTACTTGAGGTAGTTGAATAGTACATTAAAATGGTTCAACAAGCCATCATGCCTATAATGAAAAGAAATGCAAATTGCTGAATGATACGCATGCTCAGGTAAACTAAAAAGCGGACAGAGCCTTACAGCTGTCTACGGGAAATCAGCTGTTTAAGTGAGGACCATACAACCAGAATTATCACTATAACACTAAGTGACTCGTGGCAAATTGAAGTCCCGCAAGGCTATGACTATATCAGCAGGCTCAGACTGTTCGCTCACGTCGCAAATGGGGGCAACATGATTCTTATAAATAGAGGTAACAATTAAAACACTACTACCAGTGTGATCCAATCGACCCTTTCTCAGGGATTTCCAGGAAGATCTTTACCAAGAAAATTATTTTGCCGCCCACCACTTGCCACTCTGGCTGCCGTAACACAACTGAGATGGCGAGTGTGTTGTGCTACGCTCGTGTATAGCTCCCATCACCATCGTTATACCTTTAAAATGTTGCTATTCTTGTGTCTGTGGTAAACTGATATGCATATTATTTTATAATACGTATATTGGTTCGTATATACTTATTTATTGTTTATAGCTCAATTTAGTTTATGCACGATGTAAGTGTATGAGTGACAAACTGGTTTTGGTGAGAAAAATATGAACATGCATACATAGGCAAATACGCGATTTTCAGAAGTTTTTAGAAAGATAAAAATATGCGTAGGCATATATGGATAAGTGTAGGTTTAAGTATGTTTGCAGGTATAAAAAAATAACCGTATATGTTTTACACTGCAAACATAACAAAAGGAACCATTCAATGCATGGCTTACCAGAATGTAAGACAAGGTAACACTTGTAAAGGGATTCAATAGATGTAACTGTCAATAATTCCATGTGTATATAACAGAAGTGTATGTTAGGTGCAAGAATATAAGCGTGTATGAAATATGTACGTACTAATAATTCATTGCATATTTACATAGGCATAAGGGTGGGTTTGAGTATAGGAATAGGTAGATATAGATGTTGCCAATTTGCTTATATTTTGCGTAGAAGTGAGAATATGTACTTTGATTCTTTAATACGAGAACATGATCTACCTGTATTGGTTGTTTTGTTCAATAGCAGCATGTTGCTAGGAGAATAGAAACTTGTCTAAGAAGAGAAAAAAAATATATAGTTATAATATATGTTTGCAGGCATAGAAGTAAATAAAAAAAACAGAATGCAAGATAATCAAAGCTAATATAGTTTATGCAAAATATATTCAGCAAAATGCATTTTTGGGAACACGCAAGAGAAATAAACAATGAACTCGATGAATAATGAATTTGAGATACAATTAAATGTTGTAAAAGAATGTTGTAAAAGAAATATATAACAAACTAACGGTAAGAAATAAAGTGTATGTGTGTTGAGATCATAGTTCAGGTAAAGATAACCTAGAAGATATTTGTTTGTACACTATAGTGTGATCAACGACAAGAGATTCATGTTTATAAAACACTTACACTTACATTTTACTACGAACTTACACGAATATGAACAGATAATCAAACTTTAGGAAATTATATGTTTTAGGACTGCAAACGGGGAGTAGTTCAGATTATGGACGGACAGTTACACGGATGAACATATCTCTAATAGAGGATCAAAAGGCTTCCTTACAAAGGGCTTGCTGTTGCTATTGACTATCTTATTCATACCCATAAGTGACTGTGTTTCGAGCCTCGATCCTAAATTGAAAATTAATTTGCAGGTTCAAGCGTTGGTCATATGAACTTAACGACTCTTATGTAATATTAGTAAAAGGTCGCACTTATTAGGTCTATGTTGGAGAATTCCTATGTACTATAGGCGTTGGATTCATCCAACTGAGTCGGTGCAAAAAGATTTTTTAAAATTTACTTTGTATGATTTTCGATGGAACCAGGCCGTACCACTACCACCTTATGAGAGGCGTCTTAAGCTTACACATCTTTCAATCTTCGAGAGTAAAGATAGTTGGTTGGGTTGTCTCGATTATTATAAAATTACTATCGTGGAAATGTGTTATACGCCGCTTTTCTTGTGGCTTTTTTTTTTCAATTAACAATTACGGATTACTCTTGCCGGAATATGAGTATTTTCCAGTTGAGTGTCGAGATTTTAATGACTACTATAATCTTTACAAGACACCGTTGTCATTTCTAAAGGTAAAAAATGTTATTTTATCTTAAAATGCCTGGTTGTTCCTTCGCGTTATAATTGCTATAGTTTACTTTTCTTATTGTATACTTTCCTATATGGAACATTGTGACTTAATTAGGCTTACCTAGTTGTGTAACTGTTCGTAAAGATATTCTGAGTTTTCTTCTAATTCAAACATTGATGTTTTGTGCACTTAGTTAGTAATTACTAGTTGATTTAAAGAATATCTGACGTTGAATAAATGCTATATATATACAAATGTGTACAAATATGAATGTATATTTGTATTGGAATAAGTAGAACTTAAGTGCTTGCTTATTTAATATTGAACTCTGCTCTCTCTTGTGCATTTATAATTAGTTGTTAAGCTACGAAATGAATCTATTTTATTTTGCTTCAATACATAATAATGATAAATAATAAGCTTATGAGTCCTGTCATACGGACATCCTCCGCTCGAATCAGTTTCAATAGTCACATACGAAATAAGCTGATGTACCATCGAATGCGATAATTTTCTTGTTCTCCGGTCAACTTATGGTTATGAAGAAATTCTAGCACAATATAAATAAGCTAATTTAATGCACAGGGATATTAAACTAAAATACATAAGATAACAACTTAACGAACCTTCGAGTTTGGATTTCGCAATTCTTACAGGATGAATCATAAGAGACAACAGTTTCCACAGGTCCGGGCTGCCCATTATATCAACTTTTAAGAATGCCGTTAGGCTTATGAAATGCACTATAAACCATTGCTGTAAATATACTCAATGTGTTTTTTTTATTTTCAAGAATCAAGCTAGATTGCGAAATCAGGTTGACTTCAAGCAAAGATGCCACATATCCACATAAATTTTCTGAAAGGGTTGGCAGCATAGTATCTATATGCACTTAAAGATTTGCCCAGGCTTGCCAAAACGAAGGACATTTCGAGTTGCTCATGATCGTCGGATACACGGCACACAGTTACAAACAAAAGAAAATACGCATGTGCTTATTACCCTAATGAAGAAGACTATGGGCAGAGAAAGCTCATCTAATTATTCGGGTACGCGTGGGTCGAGACTAATCTATACTCTACTCTACTTATATTTTATATACAAATCTTGAACTTAGACTTTTTGATCCCTAAATCTACATTCCTCTCATAAAGAACGCTTTTAACATGTATTTGAATAATTGCGGAAACATTTCAAGATTAATAACATTAAATAAAAAAGTAAGGGTATTATATAATTCTTATTCACATGGAAATATATTTAAGAAATATCTTCCCCTCTCTTTTTTTGAATGATCAAAAATTACAAAACAAAAGTAGGGGAAAAGAATATATATATGTATATTTTAGATCTTACGCTAAATTATCTGTTAACCCTTCTCTACCATGAAAGAATAGTAAAAAGTGCAAGTCAGTCAATGTTCAAAAAATAAATAAATAAAACCGAAATTTCCGTATAAAATTGTGCAACTCTATGCATTTATATTGTAAAAAGAATATATAATTGGTGTTATATTTGGAAAGGATTGCTATGGAGCTACGTGACGTGTAATGTTCGTTTGACTCTAACTGCTCGGCTTCAATGCGCCAAGTCTCTCCGTCTCTATGAATGCCAATATAACTCGGCAAGAGACGGTCCCTATGATTCTTCGTAGTTAGAAGGCGGCTCGAACGCCTAGCGAATTAAACGCTTATTTTGAGTTGCATGAATCAACTGGTTTTCTTAATTATTTTCACCTGTTTTTATACAAATTTTTACCATTAAAATTATTGCTAGCCTAAACATAATTATTTTAATTGGGGCGCCTGGCATCATATTGCATTTCGTAATGCAATACTTAGCCAGTTGAAGTGCGACAAAATTATTGTTTTATTTTTTCCCACAGAATTATGCAGATTCAACATAATTCTGTCTGCACTTCAAAGTGGATGCATATGTCGATATGCGATCACACTACAATATATTATAGCACCAAATTACTCATAAATTTGTGCTTTAAAGGTGCTTCTGTTTGGTAAAAGTTAAACATTTTCATTTTAATCATATACGTGACACACGCTTCAAAACGTCAAAAAAATATATATAAAAGTGCAAAAAATATATAACACTAAACTTTAAATATTAAACAGTGTAATAGATTCTCTAGAAAATTTTACTACAGATAATTAATCAAAGTGCCACCAAAAACAGCTTCAAACGATTTTTCCGCTCAATTGCAAACAGCAATTAAGCCAAACAATCAAAATGTGTATGCTACACTTGAGGAGTGTCGTAAAAGCACAGAAGATTATAGAATCAGAATCATAAAAAAGTTTTGAAGTTAAGTTTGATGGATTGGTATCCAATATTTAAGAAGATTTCACCAATGGGGTCAATAAAATAAAACCTCATGTGAACCTATGTCGTGAACTTATAAAACAAACTATTAAAAGTAATACCAACGAAGTTATCGGGCTTGAAAACCTGCAAAGTGTTTTAATTAGACGCTTAAATAAACCAGATATTATTGTAACTCGGCTTCGCAAGTTTTTCCTAATATTGTAAATATGAAAATCGCTAATGTATAAAAAGTCTCTTTAAGTGATAAACACATAAATCAGTGCAAAAGTAAGAATTAGTAAAATTCAATTCGGTTGTTAAAAGAAAGTGTATGATGAAAAAATATTATGCTATGCGCTCGTTAAAATTAAAAAATGTAATGGAAGAACATTGAGTGATCACCTCACACCCATGGTCAGCAAACTTTCTTATATATGTCGCAAAATGAAAAGAGAAAACCGAATTACTGAGTTAATTCTTTATAAATAGAGATTGTTCGATGTCGTAGGTTACGGGAAATGAAGGCAAATTGTAACCGGCAGCATATCGGGTGTAGGTTTTTCTAATATTTTTGCGAGCAGTTTCTCTAATCAACTCTAATTTCTCATCAGTCGTTAGGGAAAAAGAAGGCGCTTATAAAAGCTCGAGACTTCGTAAGAGCGCATATGATTTGCCATTACTTAGCATGTTTTGTCCAAACAGAACATATTAAGAAGAAAAAGCCGTGTTTGCATGAACAGCACTTCTCAAGGCGCAACTAATGATCAATAGGGGTTCATCCCCGTCTCGTTGAGAGCGTTTAACGTATGCTCCGATGGCTGCTAAAACAGATGGATTTACTCGATCGCTCGCATTAGGTTACGGACAATAAAAGACAGTAAGGTTACGATGAACCTCATAATTCTCCACTAAGCATTTGAACTTGGATGACTTGAATTGAATGCCGTTATCAGCCGTAATTGACTTAGATACAGCAAAAATGTAAAATACAAGCTTTTCCAGAATCGCAAGTATATTTTGGACATTAAGCTTTTTGATAGGTTCGACAAAGTCAAATTGAGAACAATAATAACGTCAATATGACCAAGAGCCAATCTAAGCTAAGGACATAATAAATCGAGATATTAGCTTTGAAAAAGTTGAACTGGCCTATAGATGTTCTTAGAATTTAGTTCGGTTCGTTCGTTTGCTTACAGATATCGCAGGTGGAAACAAATTCTGAAGTTTACTTAACTATCTTTGGCCAAAAGCAAACTCTTTTTGAGCGGTAAATGGTTTCGACTATGCCTCCATGGGCGCTCAATGGATGCACATGGGCACGTTTAATTCAATCATTGGAAAGGTATGATGGAATCCAAAATTGCCATGAATTTTGTTCTTGAGCTGCATCTACTGTAATATTATAGGCTCGCTTGCAAGTGTAGCCATCGTGTTTCTCTATGTCAGGTAAATGTTTCAACTGAGATTGCTGGGATGATAACGCGTCAGAATTCAAATTAAGTTCAAAGGAGTCAGCCAATTCTTCTACAAAGCAATTATTCGTATGCCACCGATTAATTTCTTCCAAGTCTTTGGAATGAACACGAGCGAACGAATCGGGTGCAACGTGTTGACTACCGTTTCGACCATCCATCAAATCAACCGTGGAAATCCTTTTGAGGTTTTAACTACTTGAGAGAAGCGTGATCCGCAATAACTTCAGACTAATACCATTCCACATAAGCTCGGAGCTTTTTAATACCCAAAAATGCTAAATATTCTTGTCCCGGTACCGAATAATTCCTTTGAGCATTATTAAGTTTATGAGACACATAAGCAATCGGAATTTCTTCGCCTTTTCCGTTCCTCTGGATTAATACAATACCAATTCCAAACTGCCTTCCATCATATTGTATAGAAAATGGACGAGTGAAATTTGGGTTATGCAATAACGGTGTAGAACATCATTGCTCTTCCAAATTTTCAAAAGAGCGTTTTGCTTCCTCTGACCATTCGAAAGTTTTGTTTTTTTTTCAACACGTCAATCAAGGGTATAGACAAAGATGGTTATTTTGCACGGACAGAATAGATTTCGGCAAGAGATAGTCAAAAAAAGTGTGTCAGAATGTGTTTATGGGCGTATTATATGTCCCACGTATTTGAAATGTTTTTGCAAGAAGGTACTCTTTTCAATTTTAATAGCTAAATTAGCTTTCCATATATATAAAGCAATTTCAGCCGATGTTTGAAGATTCTCATTAAAGGTCTCTAAAATGATTAGCAAATAATCATAATAAGTAAACAAAAACTTGATGGCGGAGATGAGTTGGGATCACTTTATCCATTAATTGGTACATAGTTTAGGGTGCGTTGCGTAACCTAAACGGGATTGTCACAAATTGATATAATGGTCGACCAGGCATTTTTCTTTCGAATTTTCGTCTAACGGTATTTGCCAAAAGGCATCGTTTAGGTCAAGGCTGGGGACATATTCGGCCTTTGGTAATCTGCTCAAATTCCCATCGATGAATGGCAAGGGATAAGCGTCTTTGTGTACCATAAATTTTGTTGAAGAGATGGAGTTATCGAAAAGGTAATAGCGTTAATTTTACCTCTAAATATAACATCGGCGGCTATGCAACCTACTGCAGCATGGTTACTGCCGTCAGCTGTCTTCAAAAGTACAGGGTATTTGTTTTCTTGAGGAAACCTTTTTGCATAATTGGAGGCAAACTATGAAACAGATGCATGAGTATCAACCAGACCTACTACATCTCCACCAAACAACTGAGTAGAGACAAATGATCGTAGGCCATTTCGACGATCATAAGCAAGAAGGGCGGAAGAGTGTAATCTTGTATTATTTAAAACAAATTTCCAGAAACGAGTTAATCGAGTGGTGGACCGTTTAGGTGTTTCATAAACCGAAATTTTTATTAAAAATTCTGGCTTTAATTCTATTATATGCAAGTAAATGGACACGGTAAGGTTTCAGAATCCTATGAGGAAAGTTTTCAGATGTAACATCGAAATCATGATTACCTAATTGAATTATCTCGCACTGACCATTCAACGAAATTTTTGAGCGCTCTGTGGGAATAGTTTGGACTGGGACATCACGTGTGAAAAGTGATGTATCTTTAGTGGCCTCTGAGGATTCAGAGAGCTTCCACGCAAGTTGTTTGGAAGTTTGCTACAGTTAGTACAACTTATTTTCAAGATATTTGGAGTTCCACACCCATAACAGATTATACGCCTATCTGCAAGGCAGTCTCTGGACCCATGACCGGGTTGCGAACTCTTCCAACACGTTATTAGCCTGTATTCTTCAACCGTATCAACAATTATCTCTTCGTCTTCTACCATATCTGAAACATGACGAATGTTACATTTAGAGAATTTAGGCTTGTTCAATTCTTCCTCCAGTAATTGATGTCTCAAAACGAACTCGTTCAAACGAAATATAGTTGTGATTTTGAAATGAATTATTTCTTTGCGGACTTCGGGATGTGAATTCCTTCTTCCAAATCTCAACCAACTCGTTATGACATATGGGAGCGTCAAGTCTCTCAGTCAGTTGCAAATTTACATTGCAATAAGCATCGAAACTCTCAGAATGTCGATCCTTAACTTGAATTCTAAGATCGCGGTATTGCATTCAACAATCTGAACCTTACGGTGGTTTTCTCTGATACCAATCTACGCTTTTCTAAAAACAATTGGTGAAAATGGTGACATAAAACTTTGAAATTTCCACGTAGATTTTGCATTGTTAGTGTTTGAATTCGATACAAAAAATTATCAATTGTGAAATCTTAATTTTCGTTGCCACTAAACTTTAAATGTCAACTGAAAATAATATGATACTTTACCTGGATTAAAATTATAATGTGAATAACTAATAGGTGGTGGTGGAAGTATTGATAGTGATACAGTGGGAAAAATTATCAGAATTTGATTGACGTTGAACAGTATTTATATTCAAAGAGCTTAATTCCGAACTTAGAGTTTCGATAATAAGAAAGTGTATCACTGCAATTAATACGTTATTGCCAGGAAATTGTGGTTGTGTAACCTGAAAATTCGTTTTAAGGTGTTCATTTGGCTCAGATTTTTGGTTCAAAATATCAAGCAAAAGATCTTTGTTGCTCTGAATTTCATTATTTTGAACTGCAGTGACATTTTTACGGGGGCGGGATATCGGACTTAATTGATGAGACGTTTCTTTTGAACCATCGAGTGGCAAAATTTACAAACTAGAGATTCTGGATTCTAATTCAGACAAATTTGAAATATATGATCACGCGGGGTAACAACTAATATATATAGGATTCGGATTTTTTGCCGCCATAAAATATACTGTGTCAAGTTGCTATTCACCAATTCTGATTGAAGAACACTGTCAATAAACCTGTCGACATATTTGTTATTCACTTTGAACGCGTAAATTGAAGTAATTTCAAAATGAATTAATATGAATTAAAATCAAGTACCACAAAGCAAATTAAGTGTATGAAAGGCTTAAAATATATAGTGTTAAGTACGATAATTCAGTGGATTAACAATATGATATAATATATATGTTATATAATGTATTGATATTTATAATGTAAAGAGGGGAAAGTATAAGTTATATGTTAAGGATATTATAAAAAAGACATATTAACAAAAAATGTAACATATTATAAATAAATTCCAAAATATTATTATTATTGTTAGGAAAATCCTAAATCTAGTTCATTACAGCTAAGTAATTTTCCCAAATAATAAAGTCCCTAAAAGAGGGAAAAACCAAGTGTACATTCGCGGCGCGCCATGCAGCTGCTGGCCGATGAAAACGATTAGCGGAAAGGCAGACATGGATTAAAAGTAGAACCATGAATTTTTGGTATAATAAAATGCTTGTAAAAATGTATATAAGTAGAATATCTGCGGAAGACAGAGTTAGTAAAGAAAGAATAGTTGTGTTGAACAGTCAAATAGTATCGCTAAAATATACATTGCAAATAATCCTATATTTAGGAATATAATAGAACTTTGACGTGTATTTTCTTTCCAATATCCACGATCTAGTGATACGTACCGTATCGAGGAGCGGAAATTTGTAACACTATTATTATAAGTTTAGACTAATGAAATAAATTCTTAGACTAAAACAAAAAAACTTTGAGCACTAGCAACGCAGGCTATCGGTTCTAATATATAAAGGTACATTAGATATTGAGCATAATAATTGTATTAAGTAATATGTTGTATTCATATTCTGGTCTGTAGCTGGTTTTACAGTGTCCATAGAATTAACCGCTCCAAATGCAATACTTCTAGCCAAGGAAAAGTTAAGGCAGTCACAGGGAATATGCTTTATAGTATTTGTCCACAGTTGCAGATTGGGGAGGACGACTTCTTTAAGATCCGTTGGCGAATTGCAATTGTATGGCCAAGGCGAGTTCTGAAAATGTTTGGATCTTGATTTTCTCAACATTTGCTGGTTATACAGGTGGAATTAATTGAGCGTTAATAGAAGAGTAATGCGGATGATGGTATTGTAGATATCCTTCTATAATTTTCTCTTTAACTTTTCTTCCAATGTATCTTTGAAGATCCAAATTTTCCATGACATCATCCATAACTAGAGATGCAGAAGCAGCATACTTCGCCGCTCGATCAGCTTGCTCACTTTGCAATAAACCGATATGACTTGGTACCCGAAGCATTTAATCCAATTCCATCTCGAGATCGAAGTATTCCGAATAGCTTTTAATACAGACAAACTATCACTAACAATGACGGTTTTGAGTTTGTCTTTATGGAAAACGTTCGCATTGTGAAGGATTGGTCTGGCTTCGATTGTGAAAGTTAAAGCACTTTCGCGAAATATGTGATTAAGGAGAACCTGTCCTGAAGCATCTACCACGGTACAAACAGGTGGCACATCGGAAGATTTTGAGCCATCTGTGTATAAAAGATTCCAAGCGTTACTCTCCAGTACTTGAATTTTTTTAGCTATTAGATCCCTCAAGACGTAATTTGGAGTGTCTTCTTTCTTGTGCATAGATAGCTAAATGTCGAAAGAGTAGTCTTTCAAAACCAATGGAGGCTTAAGACCAAAATAGCGGAAAATTTTTAAGGGAACGTTTAGTTCCTTTGCGACGTACAAACAATAGTTAATTGCGGATGGTGAGGTTCGAATTTTCTTGGCAATAGTTATCTTTCTCACATCTTCAGCGAGAATAGATTTTGAACTAAGAAGAAAATTGAAGAAGAACGGGACGATTTGAGCTTTTAACTTATAAAGTTTATTTTCTAAGGCTGGGAGACTAGTTTCAATTATAATATGGGTATAGCAACTTGGTGATAGACCGGTTTAAAGATGTTGATATTAGATTTGCATCTAGTGCCATAAATTATCAAAGCATATTCGAGCATTTTGATAAGGTAAGCAATAGTGTTAATGTGCTCTAGGCTTTTCCAAGCAACGTATTGTACGAAATTCATCCTTATTAAAATGGAATTTTTTAACCAAAGACCGAAGTGTGTGTTTTCCAAAGATATTTTTTGGAAAACGAGATTCCGAGAATATGGAGTGTCTGCACATTTTGTACTGGTAAATGCATCAGTCGATTTCTTGCATCACATATCTGCTTTCGATAAATGTGCATTATTTTTTTTACTTTTGTATTGAAATTTTAGCGTCTGACGAGTTTACCCATGTGGAGATCTTTCGTCCAATAGATTCGAGGGTCTTGATTACCTTGGTGCTAATTTTTTCTTTTGTTAAAATATATACATCGTCCATGTAGAGACAATGTTCGATTCTCGGTACATGGCAAAGAATTTTACTAATTTAATTAAAAGCGATCTGGAAAAGCGTGACAGAAAGAGGAGTTCCTTGTGGAATACCATTCATTAGCGGAAAGGATCCAGAGAAATGATTGTTAACTCTAACTCTAAACTGCCGGTGCGACATGAATGATTTGATGTAGTTAAAGAGTTTGGGTTCAACATTCCATGATTTCATAAGGTTTAAAATAACATGAAGACCAACTCTGTCAAATGCTTTTTCGAAATCAATTGAGGGAATTGTTACTTGATCCAGTTCAGAAATTGCTTAGGCTGTAAAATAATCAATATGTACAAGAGCGTCATTGCACTCTTTACCCCGCTTGAAACCAACTTGTTGCTTTGTAATCAGGTTCTTGGACTCAAAAAACGAAGATAGTCTAGATGATATAATCTTTTCTAATACTTTTGAAAGGCAAGATAAAAAAGAGATTTGGCGATAGTCTGATACGATGGAGACATTTTTAGACTTTGGAATTGGAACAACTGTTGCCTGTTTCCACATGTAGGGTATATGGCCTGTCAAAAACACCGTATTATGTATGTCCCGTAACTTTTTTTTACTTCAATAAGGCAGAGCACTGATCATTTGGTATGAGATGCGATCAGACCAGGTGTCCTCCGCTTTGATTTGGAGAGACAACTTTCAAGTTCTTAGGCAAAATACAGTTTTCCATGAACATGACACATCTGTTAATAGCATTTGAAAGAGAAATTGTAGTTTTTTTATTTTCAATGAAAGCACTGGAGAAGTTGCTATCAGAGGAATAAAAAGAAATTGTAGTTTTTTTATTTTCAATGAAAGCACTGGAGCAGTTGCTATCAGAGGAGCATTCGCACCACACTTTTCTAAAATAATTAGATACCTCATCTGTGTCAGTTAAAGTTCCATTGGGTGTGCAGATGGCAGAAATTTCGTTCAAATTTGACGTCCCATTGAGATTGTTGATTTTGTTTCAGACAACTTTCATTAATGTGTTTCTGTGAATTCTTTTCGAAAAAAGTTAAAAACTGAGTGCCTTCGATTTTCGTAATTCCTTTCTGAATAGAGCATTGGCCTTTTAATATATAACAAATGATCATGATCATGGCATTTTTAAAGCGGGGCGATAAATCTATTT
The DNA here is from genome assembly GCA_000688715.1 of Glossina pallidipes. Taxonomy (NCBI): domain Eukaryota; kingdom Metazoa; phylum Arthropoda; class Insecta; order Diptera; family Glossinidae; genus Glossina; species Glossina pallidipes. Next base: position 293,776 of record KK500018.1, on the reverse strand, counting down.
TGCCACATGCAGAAATGACTCGGCCTGTTTGGAGTAGTTAATCCAATCCGCTTTATCTAGGAGGAATTTAGCCTGTCTCGTCGGAGTAACAGAGGAATTTGAAAGGTTAAGAGCAATTATCATTGGAAAGTGATCATTATTATGTAGATCATCAGAAATAGACCAGGAAAGCAAAGGAAGAAGTGGCAGAGAGCAACACGTTAAATCAATATGTGAAAAGATGTGATGAGTTGAAGAGTGCGTTGGTTTTCCATCATTTAAAATGCAGAGATTGCTCTGAATGAAGGCTTTTTCTAAACCAGCACCACGACTGTTGTTCCCTGTTGAACCCCAGATGGTGTTCCAGCTATTAAAGTCGCCGCATATAATTAATGGGAGGGAAAGTACGGAGAATAAATTGTAGAGTTCTTGCTGAGAAAACGATTGCAAAGGTGGGATATAGATAGAAAGCACTGTAAATTTTATGTTTAAGATTATTTGTATCGCTATGGCTTGTATGTTTGAACTTAAATTAATGCGTTTTTGAGGTATATTTGATTTTATAAAAACTCCTACTGCTTGTTTGGAATATGAATTTTGATCAGCATTCGTGAAGTATCCAGTATTTGGTTGGAATAGGATTAAAACAACTGTAACGTCCGCGAAAAAATTTAGGGTAGGGTGTATGTCAGTCTGCTTGTGCAAAAGAAAGAAAAAATGTCTCAATAACGGCATGCCGTTATGGGACATCGCGTGATTTTGCTTTTTTCCTTTTTTTTTTTTGCAAAATAGCGGCCAGCCGTTATTTATGCAAAAGCAAAGAAAAGAGGGCAAAATCATGCGAGAGATTTTTTTTGGTGGTGGTTTTACGTTTGAGTCCCTCTGCTGATTTGCCACTGGAAAAGATTATTTTGTATTTAAGAGAACAAAGCAAGCATAAGTAAGCAAGCCAGCTTGAGCAAGTGCTACGAAGGGCAAATGAAGGTGAATGGAAGGAGAGAAGAGAGTTTGTTTCTCTGGTTGTTGGCTGTCTGTGTTAAGGGTAAAAGGGATTGCAATTTTGAACTGAGAGATGAATTTTGATAGACTCAGCAAGTGGATCGGACGGGAAGAGTTCGAAGTAATGTAACGTCAAAAACGTCAATTTTTATTTGAAATTGTACGGAATTGTGTAACAAAAAAAAGAAAAAAAAAAAAGAAGAGGAAGTTAACTAAACAAATTAAACATAACTTTTATTGAAAAAAAAAAACTTTCAATTATTAAATTAATTGATTAAAATATTGCAAACTTACATAAGTAAACCTTTAGAAATTCAGTTAAGTGTATTTTAGCTAAGAGTTGAATTTGTCTTTTTATGTGCTTTAAACAACTCTTTATGGGACAGATAAGATAGCATAAGCATGTGATATACGCTTACGAGCCATATGTGAAAAAAAAAAAAAAATAGTAAAAAAAAGGAAACTTAAAATATTTTAAAATTATTCAAATGCACCCTCCTTTGGCGTTGTTGCATATGACGGTGGCGTTGACGATATGACGACTTGTTGTTACCCACCTGGAATGAATTTATTATTTTACATTTAAAATGTGTCTGCATTATGCGTAAAAAGGAAACTTTTGAAAAAAACACTTAACCTCTAGTTTATTAAAGAAAAAAAAAATGAGAGCCAAAAACTCTACATAAAGTTACTGTAAATTGGCTGATCGCTAAATATAAAAAAATGTCTATAACTTTTCTAAGAAACTCATTGTTGTTTGTAATAAGTTTTCTTTATGAATAAGCAAGAAATAAAAAAAAAGAAGGCCCAAGTGCTCGTATGAATTGTAACAAAAATCGAATACATGAAAATAATTACAAAAGCTAAAGGAGTTTTCTTTAATAAGAATTTTTAAGGAATTAAAGTGTTTATTAAGTCTTGGAAAATGATCAGCACTTAATGGACCTCCTTCAATAATGTCGAGTGCGCCGTATAATTGCAACTATATTTTCAAATATATAATAATCGGCGATATGGGTGGAGGCAAGTCTTGCAAATTACATCAGTTCACCGAGAAGAAGTAATTGTGCGGCAACCAAGTTCCGCAGATACAGAGGAGAGAAAGACCACAAAGTGTTTTTGTCGGTGCGGAGAGAGCCGGTTGAAGGATGAGTACATTTAGTTATATTCATATGTAGAAAATTGTCGTGGTTTTTTTTGTTTTTGAAAAAAAAAAAAGGGGAAGTACGTGTAAATCAAACAAAAGGGGGACGATGGTTAACTAAGTACCGTCACTCCACCGCTGTGGAGGGGCACGGAGGAGGAGGCATGCATGAGGGACGGTAGGTGACAGAGAACAATTACCGACGGACGTTGAATTGACAAACGGACCAAGGACCAGACCGACCACATTTTTTTTTTTTTTAAAGAAGAAAAAAAAGAAAAAAAGAAAAACAAAATTTCCTTTTTTCTTTTTATTAAACACAGTCTCATGACACCACACAACTTCTACAATAGGTCGCTTGAAGGGGTACAAAGGTTGGATTAAAATCACTTATGAGTATACGGAGTTCACCAACTTATTAATAAATCCCTTTATGTTCCATTGCAGAATATTGAATATTTCATTTAATTGTAGTGACACGAAAACGGAGTGATAGGTAGGTTAAGTTGACATGTAAGCGTCTCCGTCGAAAATATCGCTATAGGAATTTTGGGAGAATAATTTATTCTTACCAACAGAATAATTTGTACTTAGGAGATTGCGTACGTTTGAAGTGCAACGAGTGGACGCACGTGAATAATTTAAAATGTATGGTTAATTAAGTGATGAAAGATTGGATACATAACAACTTGTAATTTCTTGACTAGTCGCTTGAGTTGAGAGCTGGTTATTCTGGGGAGTTTAGTCTATTAGTCTTTAGGATACCTGTTGTTGTTTCAATTTTTCCAATATTTGCTGTTGCTTTTATTTTTTCAATATTATATTTGGCAGATGGATCTGGTTTCTCAATATGGTTTTATGCTGACGGTAGAGCAGGTTTTGGCAGATTTGGCAGTTTTGGCGTCTCATGGGATTTGGAATGTAGAGTTTCACTTTACAGTTATACCAAGGCACCGATATTCGGTAACCGATAGCGATCAAAAGATATATTTATCCTTCCTGTAGGAAAGCGGGTGTTTCCGTCGTCATTTAATTCAGTAAATTTATAAACTTCAGTCACGCCTTGATTGAGCATTTCCCGAACTTTCCGCTAGATGTTCTAAGAACGGGGCATAAATTAGGTCTTTAACTGAGTTAAATTTGTCATGTAGTTTGGCGGAAATTGGACATGAATTTGCTAGTGATATTGAATTTAACAAGTCTTTCGTCGTGCGTGGCCTCCCAGCGAGGACAAGTAAATTATCATCGCCTAGAATCGATATTGTGTCTATAAACGTTGTAATGCTACTTAGGGCTTTTTTTATAGCGGAAGGGCTGATTTGGGAAATTGTCATTCTAGCATCCGTTGAGGAAATAACTACATATATTTTGTTAATCAGAATGGATGTACTGATTTGTAATACCGAAATATCCGAATTTTGGACTCTTTTTCTTTATTCGCTAATAGATGAAGCAAATTTGAGTTTTTATCTGACGACCCCTATGCCATTATGCCTTTTTCTTTTGAGTTTATTATTTAGTAGTTTGGGAAAAAAAACCACTCAGTGGAAAAGATTAGGAACTACTAATTAATGGGAAATGTCATTTGACAGTTGTCTTCAATTTAAATTTTTTTTGAGTTTTTTTTATTTTTTTTTAATATATAGAGAAAACAAAAGGACACCGCCATTCACCATAAGCAGTTTAGCAAAAACACTGAAAAGACACGAGCCAAATACAAGAAAAACCGAAACAATCAAAAAATCGCAGACGAAAAGGAAATAAACACTAGTCAGAACACAAGTCGACTACGAATGTAAATTCCAAAATAAAATATATATATATATTTGTATCAAAGAAGAAATATGAAAATGAAACACGCCAATTGCGTGAAAAGACCAAACATTTATTTGAATGAACTAAAATGTTACAGAGAAGAAAGAAATTTCGGATTGTTTATTGATAAGTTATGTTTCTTTACATTGTTTAATGTAAAATTATGTTTCTTTTCTCCAATGAGCCTAGAGCATTAGATAACAATACCTTGTAAAGAAGGGGTTTGCTCCTTTACGAATAAGAAGTCTGTCTGCGTAATTGTCCATCCATAGTCCAAAGTGTTCCTCACCGGCAACCATACAAAGCCTAAAAGTAACTAATCTGTTTGTCGTCCGCGTGTACATATAAGTACTTCTTGTTTGACTATTTCCTGAGCGTAAGGGTGGAATAAAGTTGTATAAAATATCCTTTCTTTGATCTTCGTATATTTCTTTACACTATAGTGATGTAGTTCGCCTTTCGTGCAAACCTATGGTATTCTAAGTTCATTTATAAAAAAAAAAATAAAAATAAATAGAAATAAAAATAATAAAAAAGAAAAAAACTATTGTACTAGAACTATGCAACCTACTTTGTATGTATATTCCGTTTATTATTTTTTGTGTCTCGAAACATATGTCGCATTTACGCTTGTATAAATATATGCTTATCAATATTACAATCGTACCTTATGTTTTCCTGGGGAAACATGTTAAAATTCTCTAATTAAACATGTTGCAAATCTTTGACCAACATGCCTACTATTAAGTACAAATCATATACACCTATATGTTTGTTTTACTTCTGTATGTTGTGTGGACCTAGTTTTTGGCCTCACGGTTTCTCCGTCTCTGGTGGCGGAGAGAGAGATAGAGTGCTAGTTTAAGATAGTGAATAAGATAGTGAATAAGATAGAGAGTAAGATAGAATAGGAATAGATTAAGAATAGGACTAGAATAGGAATAGATGTAGACTAGGAATAGAATAAGAATAGATTAAGACTAGGTTAAGAATAGAGTAAGGAAAATTAGTTTAGTTAGTCGTGTTTTAGACTCAGAGGAGTCTAGTCGGGTTTTAGACTTAGAAGAGTGTGGTTTAGACTTTGAGGGCGTGGAGTCTAGTCTCAGACTCACAGGAGTCTAGTCGTGTTTTAGATTCAGAGGGGTCTAGTGTAGTTTCAGACTAAGAGGAGTCTAGTCGTGCTTAGGGAGTTTAGGCTTTCGGATGACTCCAATTGTTATTTGAACTCATGTGAAATGAAGAAAGGAAATGAAGAATAAAATAATGTCTCACAAATATAAATGTCTTGCGATTTTCCTGGACCCGTTGAATTACCCCAGCCCCAGACTAATGGACCGTAATGGCCCTCACTAGTGCGATAATCGAAGTCTTTATTAAGGTTGATGCTCCGTTCTTCAGGGGAGAAGAAATGAATGCTGAAACAGCTTTCCGGTATTGGCCGGTCAGTGATGGCTTCGGTGTGGGGGGTTGCTCGCTGCGGCAATTGGGTTTGTTGCCGCTGCTACGTTGTGGGGTTTGGTGTGTTCGCAGCTGTCGAAATATGGCCGCAGAGCCTGTTACTTGCGCAGAGCAGGCTGCTGTTATTTTGTGTGTTTTGTGAAGAGGCAGAGCCTGTTGCCGGAGCAGAGCAGAGTGTTACTCTTTTATGATGACGCAGAGCCTGTTGCCAGTTGCCTGTTGGCTGTCATTGGTGAAGTGTTCTACTGACACTCGGCTATTTTCGGCTTTCTGATATCGGAGCGTCGGATCGTTGGCCGGTGGTCCCCTTAGCTCAAGTGTACCTTTGGCTTTCCGGCGCTGAGTCGCTGGACCGTTGGCCCCGGAGTTGCGGGTTGTGTCAACGTTGGCCGCTATGGGCTCCGGATTGGTTGACAGACCCTTGGCTGCAGGTGAAGATTTTTAGTGGACGTTGCCTCTCCGAATTCGTTCGCCAGGTTGTCGCATTCGCGGATTTAGATGACTGTTAGTGGTACTATTGTTGTATAGGGATGGTACGTGGAATTGTTGATGGTAATAACCATCGGATTGTCGTTGTTGTTGTTGTTGTTTTTGTAATGTTGGTGATACTAATATAATGTGTTCGTAGAAGTTGATATGAGCGTAGTTCGTTGTGCCTGTGATTGTTGTTGGGTTGTATTTCTAGGCTGAGCTTGTTGCGACAGTGGCATCTGTAACAGCTTTGTGTTAACAGCTATAGCCACCTGTGCCGTTGACGTTGTTTGTGTAAAGTTGGTGATATTATTATGTTGTGCTCGTAGTAGTTGACATGAGCGTAGTTCGTTGGAGCTGTGATTGTTGCTGTGCTGAGTTTTAGCAAGGCTTATTGCGGTAATGGCATCTGTGACCGTTTTGTTCTGACGACGATAGCCGCCTATGCCGTTAATATTCATCTAAGTGTTGATGATGGTGGTGTCTGGATATTTATAAAATCAGACGTTGTTGCGATGATAATTGACGTTAATGATGTTGAGGATAGTATAGCTGTTGTCGTTCACGTTCATGTAAGTAAGAGGGTGCCCCTCTCCTCGGGACGGGTAGCTTCGGGTTCGGCGACGAGGTTAGCGTCTTGCAAATGGACGCACTTTAGCGCCCATGCAGTGGCCTCCTCGACCTGGATGATGTTTGGGGATTCGAATCGCACCACCGTATAGGACCCTTGGCATCGAGGTGTCGGCTTGGCATCGAACTGGTTGGCGGCTTTCGAAAGCGGCTGATGGCAGATTAACACCAAATCTCCGATTCGTGGTTGCCAGCGATGGCGATGGGAGTTGAAATATCTTCGCTGCTCAGATGACGAAAGCTCGAGATTGTGCCGCACGCTATGGATGACTTCGTTTAGGACCTGGACACTTTGCCGCGGTGACTGAGGTTGAATTGGAACGCCGGTGTGCCCTTGGTCATAGAAGGCGCGTGGCAGTCTAGGCGGACGTGCTTGAATGATGTACGGCGGGGAGTAGCCAGTGTAGTCTGAGATCGCGGTATTCATGGCCAGGGTAATTTCCGGCAAGCATTGGTCCCACGTTGCGTGCTCCTGTTGGCAGTTTCCCGGGTAGTGTACCGTGCGGTGAGCTGGTGCTTGACTCCGATCCGTTGGAGATAGGTCTGGAAGTGCCTACTTCTAAACTGTACTCCATTATCGGTGACGATTTCTCGCGGTGAGCCGAACTCACTGAGGATGCGCTCTCCAAAGGCGTCAGGGAGCGCGGCTGTGGTGGCTCGTTTGAACGGGACTAATTCAATTCATTTCGAGACCTCATTTACAAACACTAGGAGCATCGTGTGGCCCGCCTTCGTCTGCGGTAGTGCTCCCACGAAGTCTGCACAGACTGTCGACCACGGCTCGTCTGGCAGGGTCATTAACATTTCTCCGGCCGGCGTCTGCTGGACCGGTTTGTATTGTTGGCAGCTCCGGATATTTCGTACGTACCGGGCAATGTCTCGGTGCATCCCAGGCCAATAGTATGGGCTGGAAACTCGTCGTGTCATTTTACATATTCCGAGGTGTCCCGCCGTAGGTTCGTGATGGTTCTCTCGCAAGATCTCGGGCTTCACGACTGACACGCATAATTTCCATGCTGCTTCTGCCTCGTCCATACTGCTCCTTGGAAAGTGGCGGTATAAAAGTCCGTCGATAACGATAAAGTCGGGGTACTTCTGCGGTTCCAACATGACCTTCTCTAGTTTCTTGGCTAACCACCGGTATCCTACGGATAGCTCGGTTTATGTCACCACGCGGTTGAACTCCTCGGGCGGTTGTCGGGAAAGCGCGTCGGCCACGACGTTTCTCCTCCCGCGCCGATAATGGATTTCGAAGTCGTACTGCTGCAGTTCTAATGCCCACCTGGCTAATCGGTTTGGCGGGTTGTCCATGGAGTTCAGCCACTTCAGGGATAGGTGATCGGTTATAACATAGACATGGTAGCCCTCCACATTTGGCCTCATTTTCCGGACGCCAAAGATTATTGCCAGGCATTCCTCTTCTGTGATCGTGCAGTTTCACGTTCTTCCCCCTCGATCGGTTGCGTTAGGACGGCTCCTAGGCCGGTGTCGCTGGTGTCCGTCTGCAAGGTGAATGGCTTCGCAAACTCTGGGCAGACCAAAATGGGACTCTGGGTTAGCTTGGCTTTCAGGATCTTGAGCGCCGTTTGCTGGTCTTCCGTCCAGCCCCAATGAATCCCCTTCTTCAACGATTCGGTGAGCGGCTTCGAGAGAACGGCAAATTCCGATACAAAGCAACCTTTTGATGTCGCGGGTACTCGTGGGTATCGGCATTTTGCTGATGGCTACGGTTGTCTCGGGGTTCGTTTGGATACCCTACTTGGTAATTACGTGGATCAGGTATTTCAGGTTCCTCTTAATGAACTCTTTTCTCCACGTTGATTTGTAGATTAGCAGCTCTTAGGCTATGGAACACCTCTCGTAGATTAGCTAAATGCTCTCTTAATGTCTTCCCGATGACGATGATGTCATCCATGTACGCAAATGCGCGTGGCTGCATATGCGGGCCGATCACGCTGTCAAGGGTTTGCTGGAACGTCGCAGGCGCTGACTGTAGGCCAAATGGCATGACCTTTGGAAAAGCACTCGTCCGGGCGCCGTAAATGCCGTGTACGTTCTGTTCGTGGCCTCAAGGGTAATTTGCTAATAGCCGTTTTTGAAATCCAGGCTACTGATGTGCCGGGCTTCGCACTGTCGGTCGAGGATGGCTTGAATTTTCGACAACGGGTATGCGTCAGGCATCGACTTACTGTTGAGATTTCGAAAGTCGATGCACATACGCCAAGTCCCGTTTTGCTTCCATGGTAGGATAATCGGTGAGTTGTACGGGCTCTTTGCGGGCTTGATCTGTCTACTTGCGATCAGCTCGTTGACCTCGGCGTTGATCACTGCTTGCATAGGCGGGTTTCGTGTGGCATAACGCAGTTTAAACGGTCGATCATCCTTCATGACGATCTTGTGCTCGGCGATGATGGTGACTCCCTGCAAGTTTGCAAACTTCGGCAACTCCTGCTGTAGTAAACGCTCGATGCATCGCTGGTTGTCGTCAGTTCTGAGTCGCGGCCCTTCGATTGGGTCATAGCCGTCTTGTATAGCCCGCGGGCTTTCGAGAAGCGCGTCAGCCCTTCTGCGCGCTGGCGTCCGTACTGTCTCGGCGGTAGGGCCCACCGTTGATGCTTGGCTATCGGTCGGTATGCAGCCGTTCTGTTTGAGCATTGCACCTTGGCCCCACACGTCTGGAGCAAATTGCATCCCTGCAGCAACGGTTCCGCCGCCCCAGGTATGACGACAAGGTGAAGGTGTGTAGCGCGGTCTCCAAATTGGACCGGACATGTGAACGCACTGCTGGTCTCTAATACGGCCCACCCGGCTAGGCTAACGTTCATATGGTATGGGTCCCTTGAGCAGGTTTTTTCGATCTCGCGTGCCAGGACTTCGGCAATGAAACTGATGGTCGGTGGTGTCCACGGTGGCAGTGACTCGTTGGTCTGCAATGATAACGGATGCGCTGATCCGGTTGTGTTCGAAGTGTAGGTCAGTGGCGTCGGACGTGATGTCTAACCTTCTTGGCCCGACTCTGGCAGTGGGTGAGGTTTTGTTATGGGCGTTAACGTCTGTCGGCCACAGTTCTCGCGTGAGATGCTGGCGCCACCGATCGCTGCCTTGTGAGGGTCTCCAGTTCGGTCTGTAGTTCTAGCAACCGTGTGACGATCTCTGGCTTGTGGTCCTGGTTGACGAATGGGGCCCAGCGCCTTCTCATCTCTTGGGCGGTACCTGTGACGTCCAAGGGTTAGTGGCCTATAAGTTATTTATTTCTCCTTTTTTTTATAAAATCATCAATATCAATATTTTCTCTTCTTACTTTCGCATCGCTAACTGGTATGGTGGTATAAATGTCTTTGTATTTATTTACTTGTGAATATTGAACTATTTAACTTCACAAATTATCCTTAAAACTTCCCTTATTATTTACTTATTACGTTTTGCTTTTGTCGAAAATAGTTTGCTTGATTTTACGCCTCTACCACAGGTTTCTTAATACATTTTCAAATTTTGTAACTGGTTACAGGGTTTGTTGGAATTTTGTGTGTATAACAGCAGGGCTTTCAAAAGTAGCCTGCAGATATTTCGAACATAATCGAAATTTATTTAAGGAAAATATGTTCGGTTATTTGTATAGTACAGGGATGCGTGAAACCTTCAGCTTATAAGACTCTTTCTAACTTGGGAATGCGAGCTGTTCACTCGTTCATTATTTAGTATTCATTTAGACAAATCTGGAGACAGAGAATGGGATTTGGGATGTTTATTAGTTTTGGGTAGCTATAAAATCGGAGTGGTTGGGGCGGAAATATGTCTCGAGCTTTATTATGCCTACCAAACAACATTGAAATGACCGCAGTCGAGGTTGACGGAAGCACTACTTCTTGCTGCAGAAGGTGAGAGCAACGAGAGCGTGGTACGGTTATGGGTTTGTCTAACCTTATAAAATTTGTTTTGTTCTTACTGTAGTTATACGTTCCCAATGAGATAATATATAAGATCTTAAGGTTTAGTAGCAAATGTTTTAACACATACATCCACACGTGACTTGCTTACTGACTTTTACTCGCCCCCTGTCGTTGCTGTTGTTGCTTTTGTTGCGGACGCTGTAAGAGGAGACTGATTACAATTTTTCCTTGGTTATTTATATCAAAAAATTAAAAAAGAATTCTTTCTTATTTCTTATTTATCTCCTGCCGCAGAAGATATCCTCGCGCGTTAAAGGTAACAATTAATCCGCCGCAGTGAACAAAACTCCCCGGATGATCTGCACCCTTTTTTCTTTTGTTAATTTGTCGGATAATATTCTATTTTCTGTCTCTGTTTTTTTTTTTAAAAACTCACGCGGTGCTGTTTTCCTTTTGACTCCGATTTAGATTCTGTTTTCTTCAATGTAATTCTTTTTTTTTTTCTTTAAATTTATTGTTCTTTTAATTTTGAACTTTTCTTTTATTTTCTCGGCTTTGTTGGTATAATCTGATGGCGTCTGGTTCCATACGAAAAACTCCCAGAACGTAAGTAGAACATTATTCGCTATTGACGCGCACTGTGTCAGCAATGTTTGCAAAAAAAAAAAATTAAATGTTTGTTTTTTAATTTTCGAATTTACTTTACAATCGCGATAACTAAATGTGCACTTTTTCTCGGTTTTTTTTTTCAAAAAAAATTTGTCCGCGTGATCGTCGTGGCTGAAATCTGTCGCCGCAATCCCTTTCTCTCCTTTTAGTTGTCTCATTTATCCAAATTAATTTGACGCACACGATCAATTCGCCTCTCTGTAGTTTTTTATTTTCACCATACAATGGATTTACGGTGACGACATTCTCTACTTTATTTTACTCGGGCTCTTATGGACACTCCAATGCCCAGCATTGTTGTTGTGTGCTCGTAACAAGCACATTAAGCGAGTATGTTTTCTTGGCTGCTTGCTGGTATTTTATTATTTCTGTATATTCTTTGTACTTTTTGACTATCAATCTTGCAAAACTCATTTCCACCCTTATTTCGTATGGTTTTGCCTTGGTAATTGTTCACATCAACTTATATAATTTTTACGTAGTTTTCTTCCTTTTTTTCTTGTCTTTGTTTATGAACAAAATTTTACTGTCAAGTTTTTTACCCTTTGTGTCCTTTGTAAAGTCTATATTTTTCCCTTTCGCTTGTGGTTTTCCTTTGTTTTCCTTTTTAAAGAATTACTTTTAATATTTTATAAATTTTTCAAAAATATTTTCTGCCTTGTTTCAATATATAAAAATGTTTGCTTTACAAAGAATAATTTCACACATCCTTCCCGTTTCTTTTTTTTGAAAGCAACAAGAAAATACCGTCCCTGCCCGAGCGCCACTTGTGAAGGCCATTATGGCCTATTAGTCTGGGGCTGGGGTAACTCAGCGGCTCCAGGAAAATCACAAGACATTTATATTTGTGCGACGTTATTTGATTCTTCATTTCCTTTTTTCATTTCCCATGAGTTCAAATAACGATTTGGGTTGTCCGAGAGCTTAAACTCCCTAAGCACGAATAGACTCCTCTGAGTCTAAAACCAGACTAGATTGCTCGGAGTCTAAAACACGACTAGCTAAACTAATTTTCCTTACTCTATTCTTAACCTAGTCTTAATCTATTCTTGTACTATTCCTAGTCTGCGTCTTTTCCTATTCTATTCCTAGTCTTAATCTATTCCTATTCTATCCCTCTGCTTAATCTAGTCCTATTCTATCTTGCTCTCTATGTTTTTCACTATCTTATTCAATATTTTAAACAAGCACTCTATCTCTCTTCCCCACCAAAGACGGAGAAACCGTGAGGCTAAAACGAGGGACAACTTTGGGTCCTCACAATGTGTAATCGTTTAGCTCAACGCTCACTTTTTTTTTATTAATAAGTTACAGCTAGCTTATTAAACTATTCTTATTATTTAAGGATCAACGGTCACAAATTTATTTTGTTCCCATATATATTATGATATATTTCAACTATAAGTAGCATACATATTATGCAAAGGCACATACCTAACGGTCTTGTGGTTTGCAAAATCATGCGATGGGCTCGAATGTTTTCTATTTACGGTTGTTGTCATGCTTGTATGTTAACAGTTAGCACATTGAATCGTTCTTGTTAAGTAGAGATTAACGGCTTCTATACATGTTCAATCATACTATTTGGTACCTAAGATAGCATTAATAATAAGATATACGTAACAGTATCATATAAATTAACGGCTTCTAAACATGTTCGATCATAAGATAGCATTAATATAAGATATATGTAAGAATATTATTATAACATGTACATAAGTAAATATTCCTATTGTAGCATATACACTGTAGAATGCGTGCCAGCCTGTAACGGGCACAGGTTGTAACGGGACAACAATGGTGACAATAAAAGAGCGTGTCGCATATTATGCAAAGGCACATACCTAACGGTCTTGTGGTTTACATTTATTGGTGCCTTAGGAAAAATTATTTACCTATAAATTCGCTCAAAATGACGTCAGCACATGAAATGTTTTGTTGTTTAACTGACACACATTCCAATATATTACACGTACAAACACATACGTAATGATCTTGCTCTCCCTATATTTCTATTTGTTCCCATTTTCATGCTTCCTATATGTGAAATCATATACTTGTATATTAACAGTTAGGTCAACATGCAAAGGTTTGCACACTGAATATTTGGTGGTTTTCATTGCACACGAACATTCCTAACTGCCTTCTATATTATACCTATTGTGTCCTACACGAGATCATGGACCGAAATGGTTACTTGTGGACACACATTCTATTATATTTCATACATAGACTAATACATAATGAGCTACATGCTCTATATATCTTAGTCTATTGAACTGTTCTTATTAATTAGGGATTAACGGCTACATATCTTAATATATTTATTTTGTTACCGACTCATAGTTTCCATATATATGCATGTTGATATAGTTCACTATAAGTGGTACATATCATGCATAAGCACATACCTAACGGTCTTGTGGTTTAGACTTATTGTTGTCACACGTAAAATCATATGCCTAAACGTCTACTTGTTTATTAACAGTCCCGTCAATATGCTAAGGATTGTACATTGGGTATATGAAGTATTACTTGCTGAAGTTAGCACATTGAATTGTTCTTGTTATGTAGAGATTAACGGCTATACATTGTAAAATAGTTATTCCACACATGTATGATCATACGTTTTAGTTGTAAGCTATAAACGTATACTAACTCATACATAAATTCTCCTACGCAGTTATCTATACCCAAATTAAAAGGCAACACATTTGTGTATAATTGAATTCAAAAATTATTCATACAAAAATAGACATATATTTATAATGTCTGTAAATCCACAAGGTCTGTTCAACTATCGCACTACGGACTTGATACTTTTGGAGCTACTTTAAATTATTACTTTAAGAGGATCGGAGGCTGTAGAGACGGCCGTACGTGCCAGACCTGAGCTAGCTAGTTCGGGAGATATAGGGGAATTTAAATTTTTGTCCCACGACCACTCCTCAGACGGTTACATGTAAAAGAATTAAGTGTATCCTTATATGAGTAGACAGACGGACGAAACCTGCAACAATCCGCTCTCAACGAGTGAGATTAGCAAACGTGCTTATTACAGGGTTGCATCTGTAACAAATATTACATGATACAACCACATGTTACAAGAACTTAAATTTGGGATTAGTATTATATTTGTAAGAGACAACAGCTGCATATTGAGAACAAAATAAATTACAAACAAAATTGTTTACTTGCAAGTCGTTGAGTCAAAACAAGAGATGAAAACAATATAATTAACAAACAAAAGTAAAATTTATAGAGCAAAAAGTTTAAGTTTGCCGGGAAAGAAAAAAAGCAAAAAAGGAAGTTTTTCTTTTAAGGATTTCGCAGAATTTTTTGGGCGGGTAAGTGAGCCACATTCCTTATTGGGTTAGTTTATTTTATCTCAACATACACAATATATATATATATTATTAGGTATTATTAGGTATTATATATTTATATATTTACATATATATATATTATTATGTATTATATATTTATATATTTATATATATACATATTTTTATGTATTATATATTTATATATTTATATATATATACATATTATTATAATATATTATAATATTATATATTTATATATATATTATTATTATGTATTATATTATTATTTATATATATTATTAACATATATAAAATATTAATTATAAGCGTGGATTTATATTTCGAAAATTTGCAATAAAAATTTCGTTTCTGTTTATAAATAGGTGCAATATCAAATTAAGGGAAACCAGCGAAGAAGCCACCTCAGAGAATCACTTGAATATAACGATCGCAGAATTAATGGAAATGGTTATTAACAGTAAGGTAAGTGTATAAATAGTACATATACGTATCATAAATTGTATTTTCTTAGCTTGATCTCTTGGAACTATTATTATTATTATTATAAATTTAGCCACAGAATAAATTCTAAGACTAAAGTCTTAAAGCACTAGCATCTAAGGCTTTCGGCTTTATCAAAAACTCTAACGCACTTCAGTTTTGAACCCACGACCATTGAGTTGCTAGTCGAGACTCTGGCCTGCTCGGCCCCTCTGGCGGATTTTCTTGAAACTAAATGAATATATCCCCTCTATTTTCAATGGATTCCAATGAAGTGGACAATCAAGATATATTGGAAGGGCCAATGCACGTGGGCTTATCTGCCGAAACTAATAAGTCCAGCTATTCGAAGAGATTATCGAAGCAAACCATTCGAGAAATTTACAAATTTTTGGATGCAGTGTACGTAATATTAAAGATGATGCAGTATATAAGTGCCAATCTTGTCCAGAAGACTTTGCAAACTTGGAGTATTTAAGCAACCGTCTAAAAACGATCCACCTGTTTTTTAATTACTTTTGTATCCAAGCGTTCAATCTAAGTGCGGATCTGTACAAACTGTAACGCCTGGGTTTGGCTTAACAACTTGTGTTTACTAAGAATGCAACCTTGCATTACTTACATTGCTAAGTTCGCTCACGAAGATCGGATTATGAGAAATAAAAAAAAGGGAAATTGCAAAAGTAAAAACCGGGGGAAAGATTAAAATTGTTAAAACGAAGTAAAAGGAAAGGAAGTTAGTTTCCTGAAGCACCTGTAAAGAGTGTGGAAAAGGCATAATTTGGTTTGTGGCCTTAAAATCCGGTGGAAAAGAAATTGAAAAACTATTAAGGAAACAAAAAATACATTTTGTGTCACTAAAAAGGCCTACTTACCTAAAAAAAGAAACTAATAAATAATTTTTTAGTTTAGTAGAAGTTTACAATTTCCCTTTAAATATGTGCCACTTATCGTTTTGGTAATCCCAAAAAACCACACATAATATTTATTTTATTTTTTCAAAAAAAAAAAAAAAAACCAAACATCAGTTTGAGACAAGAATTCAATGTTATACGTCATCTACATGATATCACCTTTGAGCAAGTATAAATATAAGGAATTGTTTCTGATCGCGGTGCAAAAATAAAAATTGCCAACTAGAAATATTCAAACTGTCAAAAAAAAATATACAAGTCACTTTAGAACGCTGCATGGTTAATTTCTTTTTTTGCGCTGGTGTTTTGGTTAAACATAAATTTTAGAAAAATTGAAATCATTTAGAACTTTTTTTTTTTGAAAAAATTTAATTTTATTAACTGAGCAACTATTTATTGTATGTGCGCATTATAAAAAAAAGATGAAGTGGGCTACGTATAAAGACAATATAAATATATGGGAAATTCTCGATGTAACGGGGAAACAGGTTGGCCACTGCACAATAATAATAACTAATCAATGGACTATACATGTTGAGCCGTCGTAATAGTTTTTCAAAAACGAAATAAAGTTCCTTCTTGTGTAGATACACAGATAAACGCTGCGGTATTTTATAACGCTTTCATAAACAAAAAAGGCGTCAAATTAGCTGCTATAAATGTGACGAATTCGGCAAAGGTTACCAATAGCAAACTGAGTTAAATATCTCTTATCAAATAAATGAGCATTTAGTGGCGGACATTTCCAGTGCAATCATTTCTTCATTAATTTTGCACCTTTTGGATTTATTTAAATTTCTATTTGCCGGAAGCAACGCTCTTGAAGAATGATTGTTTTCGATGAGTTGTGCTGCTAAATTCATGCCAATCGATTTTAATCTTTCTTTTCTATTACGCGATTTTAATGTTTCTTTCTATCAATTCAATGGTCGTGGGTTCAAATCTCAAGTGCGGTAGAGTTTTTAATAATAATAATAGTAATAATAATAATACTAATAATTATAATAATAATAATATTAATAAAAAAAAAAATGAAAGCCGAAAGCCTTAGATGCTGGTGCTTTAAGACTTTAGTCTTGGAATTTATTCTCTGGCTAAATTTACAATAATAATAATAATAATAATAATAATAACCTTTCTTTTCTATTCGTTGCTCTTTATGATGTCTAATTAGAAACCAGCTAAGTATAATAGACACATGTAGCGCGGCCACATACATTTGTATTGATTGTATTTATCTTAAACGATTTATATATAACAATTTACTCTTATTGTATGCAAAAGTTCACATTCATACCATATTTACTTACATATATAGTTACATCTATACATACATACATATTTACAATTAAATAAATTAAATGATAACTCTTATACATTTTAACATAATAAATCCTGCATAAAATGTAAAAGAGAAAAAAAATTAAATAAACAGTATTTTAATTTATAGGAACGGAAAGTAGGGTCGAGGGATCGTCGTATCCAACTTCGGGGTCTCCCATAGAAATCACGGGCCGAAAGAAACCATAGGCAGTGTGAGTATAGAAAGGCCCACGAGCACAAGCGACGACCGTTTGGTAGGTAAGGTCCAACCGTGTATTCGTTAAAATGTAAATACCTGCTGTCATTTTAATTGTAACAGAGCAGTGTGGGTGAGCCGAAATTATAGAAACCCTCCCACATCTCACGAATTAGCTAGATCAGCAAAGACACGAGCAGTTAATGCAGATAATAGTTTTTATAGACAGACAGGAAACATATATATAGAAAGTAACGTTACGAAACATATACGGGATATACATAAAGAATGCAAATGTGCGATATGCCACAATATGCTTACTTCCCACTGTAATTTGAGAAGTCATATCAAACGTATATGTAGTAAAAGCACCATCCAAAACGACTCCGCGAGAAAAACCATCAGGGGTAGTGATGACGATGGTAATAATAATTTACAAATATCCGATGGGATTAATCCGCAGGCGGGTGGACCATATTCAAAAATTATGATTTTAGCTATAATCCAGAACCATTGCAAATAAATTAATGTTACCGTTAATTGTTTTTGATAGTACAATAAATTGTCAGGTGATGTTCAAGAATAATCAGCTAGGGTCTATATCAGCACTTAATTAAAGTCCATATCTGCCAAATAATGGATAGATAATGACTTTAAAGTATCCGATAATGAAAAAAGGTGATAAACGTCATTTAGGTTCCTGCAAACAACTCAGAGCGGGTTAAACAGCTCATAATTATATTTACAATGACTAACCTTAACCAAAGTAAAGTGCCTAGAGAAGCGGTTAGGAACATTAAAACTTATTTCTCCAATTAATGACGGCGAGTCAATAGCGCCGTTTATTACTTTGATTGCGAAGCAAACGCCAAGGACAAATCTGCGTTTTTCAAGAGACGGTAAGGACAAAAGAAGCAACCTATTTTCATAGGGGGGAAGAGAAGCAGACGGATCCCAACCCAAATTCCTAAGAGCAAACAACAGGAATTGCTTTTTAATAGATTCAATTGAGTCTTCATAGCACCTATATGAAGGAGACCAAACAATAGAAACATACTCGAGTATAGGCCTAACCAAACACGTATACAGCCTTTCGGTAAAATACGGATCATCTAGCTCTTTGGACCACCTCTTGATGAAACCAAGAGCGAACCTAGCTTTGCTTATCGAGAACTCAACGTGCAATTGATACGGTCAAAGAGGACGCGTAGGTCTGTGAACGACTCAACGTCCTCCAACTTGTGCGAATCTATAAAATAATGGGTTATGAATGACTTCCTTCTAGAGAAAGAAACATTACATTTATTTAGGTTTAGTGTCATATAATTTGAAGAGCACCATGCCACCAATTTATTTAGGTCAGTTTGAAGCTGATGTGATTGCGATTCTAAGGAAAAAGAAGAAAACAGTTTCACATCATCAGCATACATTAAGATCTGGCTAGATTTAATCGCCGAAGGCAAGTCATTAATGTATAGATTAAATAAAATGGGTCCTAAGTGGCTGCCTTGAGGTACTCCTGACGAAACGTGGAATTCATATGAAGTGGTGAAGTTAAACAAAACCCTGAATGACCTATTATGCAGATAAGAGCTTATCCATTTCACTAAATGGGAAGGGAAGCCAGCGGCTTGAAGTTTAAAGATAAGTAATTTGTGGTTAACCAAATCAAACGCTTTGCTAAAATCGGTGTATATGACGTCAGTGCAAGACCCATTCGAAAATGCCTTGAAAACCTGACAAGTAAACTCTAACAGATTGATGACCGTAGATCTTCCTTTTCGGAAGCCATGTTGGAGTGGAGAAGTATACGATTTGATGGCAAAGGCCAAATGCTGAGTCAAAATTCTCTCAAATAGTTTAGGTAAAACACTTAGCTTGGCAATGCCTCTATAGTTCTCCACGAGTTGTCTACTCCCACTTTTGTGAATAGGAATAAGATAACTACTCCTCCAACGCAAAGGGAAAAACACCTAAATCCAGGGACAAATTAAAAATCTTTGAGATAACACCACAAAGCTCAATAGCGCAAGGCTTAAGTACACATGATGGAATTCCATCAGGTCCAGGCGTACAACTATATTTTATAGAGCTCAATCTTTCAAAAACGTCGTCGTCAGAAATAATCAAATTAGGGATTAAAACCAAGTTAGTTATCGGATATGCGTAGTTTGCTGGTAAACAGATTTAATATATTGTAGAGAAATGACGGTAAGCTATCACTACTTTCAACTGAAAAATCAAGCTTATTATGTGAAAGATGTGATTTAAGCATTGAAATATTGATTTTATGGAAATCATAATATTTATTTGAAAAAGTTGGATTTGGAACGTTAGAGAAGTTTAACGAACCATCATGCTTCTATTGAAAAGAAATACACATTGCTGAATGATAAGGATCCTCAAGTAGGTAACGATTAACACTAATCTAAGGAAAATTAGCAAAGCAAAGATCAAGGCGTCTACCATTGCAATTAGGGGTACGGTTGAATTGAAATAAATTATGATTATTATTAAATTCATTAAAGAACACAACAGCTCTATCAGATGTTGAAATAAAAATTAAACAGCCAGAGCTATCACTGTAACACCAAGTGACTTGGGACAAATTGAAGTCACTCAACGCAATGACGGTTAGATTGCTTGGCCACTTCACAAATGAGCGCGGCCTATTACTTATATATGGAGATATCCGAACTTGGGGGAATATAGGAGCAGGTTACTTATAACTGTTCATTAGGAAATTTCGCTCGAACGGTGATAAATTTAGCATTGGGAGTAGTGGGAAATTCAATTGAATAGGACGAGGCTCGCAGATATGGCAATTAAAACACCATCACCATTGCAATACAATCGATCATTTCTGAAAACCTGAAATGAATTATGGAAAAGTTCCGACGTATGTAGATCAGGCTTTAACCAAGTTTCAGTGAAGATCAAAAAGGAAAACTCCGTGCTCACTGAAATTAGGAAAGTAGAAAAAATTGTTGAGCTTAGGTCTCTAACATTCTGATAAATGAGAGATTATGAGCCTGGATCAGGAGGAATAAATTCCTTAATTAAAGATCCAACTGGCCACAATGGTTTAGTTAACAAAATATCCACGTTTGCTGTCGGAACTAGCATTTTAAAAGACGAGATTGCTCTAGATATTATTATTTTACTGGCGTCCGTCATCTAACTTAAAATTTATAGTCACAACAAAAAAATAAACAAATCATTCTACGTAGTTATCATAGTTCGCATGCCTATCCTTAACTCACTCTAATGTTTTCCTCCGGAAATTTCACCAAATAGTTGCGATATTAAGGAAAATTTATATATAAATTTAACTTAGTTGATTTAGCGAACAATATATTTTAAAGAAATTCTGTAAGAGAATTTAGTAATTTAAAGAATACAACAACAAAAAATGACAATAAGGAACCAAAACAAAAGTTATTTCTTGTTTTAATTAAAATTATATTACAATAATAAAAAAAATTTTAATTTAATTATAAAGAGAGAAAAGAAATTAACAAAAACTTACCGAGGATGTTTCCTCAATTCAAAAAAAATAAGAATAAATACATATATAATAGAAAAATTATGTGTTTGGTTTATCTACATTTATTAGAATATTCGGTTTATCCCGTACAATGAAATCCTCCTCTTCTCTGACGTATGTTTTTTTTTGATGTTCAAGCAAATTTCGATTTTAACAAAGAGTTTTTCTTGTACTTTTACCAATTTTAAATTCGCTGAGAAAAGTTTCGGATGATATTATGTTTACAGACAACTACTAATCGCCGAAATAAGTATTGAAGAACTAAACTAAGTTTCCAGATGATTTTGAAAGGAAAATTCACCCAAAAAAAAAAAAAAAATGCAAGGCAATTTTCTTGAATGCCTTGATAATTTATAGAAATTAGTTTCTTTTGCTAATTTCCAGCAATCCCGGCATTAAATAGATCAAGAAATTTATAATTGTCACGATTTATATCTCAATTTGTACACGTTTTGTTAGTCTTTTCACCAACTATTGTTGTGTATTGTTGTGTATTCACAATAAAATTATTCCTTCAGCTCCAAGACCCATGTACCAAACATTTTTAGTCAAATAAAACCAGCGATATCATTTAAACTGCACTGCAAATCTTTTTTTTCTTTTTCTCTCAAAAAAATTCAAATTTGATAGTTTTTCAAAAACTCCAAAACAATATTTTTTTTCTTTCTTTTGTCCGCCGTTTTATTTTCATAACTTCTCCTTTCTCCCCATGATCCAAGAAAAGAAATGCTGGTTTCAAGAAAACTTACAACGTCTGCCTTAAAGGAATTGTTTGCTCCGGTAAAAGCTATTGCATTATCTGAGTATATGGCCAACCGCGACGAGAAAAGAAAGTACAAAAAGCAGCTAAAAAGGTTTAAAAGAATAGTAGCTTCAAGGTGAATTAATTTGGTAGAAGAACCAATAAACAATAAAACATAACCTTTTCCGATTCTACATCCTCCACCTGCATAAGTTTTTATATCGAATGGCCTTGCAAACTCAAGTTTATATTGTAATTGTTTACTTGTACAACAGTATTAGTGAACGGGCCTTGTAAAGATGTACGTTCAAAAGGTAACGACGCCGCAATCTGTACGATTTTTCTGCTTATATAAGACGCAAACTTTACATTGTCGCATTGTTAACTTAACAAGATCCTTTAAATCCGCATCAATAAAAATACATCACCGTAGATTATGCAAGTATGATCATGATGAGGAAGTAGACGAGTCAGATGGGCATTATATGAGAAAAATTGGGTAAAATGTTCATTGTAAGTCAAACCGTGTGATTGGGCTAATTGACCGTTATGCGAATACCGTATATACGAATGACGTCTTTTGAATCGAGAAAGGGGTTAAGGATAACTAAACTATTATCTTTCTTGATATGTAGCTTTCCATCATATTCGGGAAAATGAGTTTGTTGGCAAAATGTACTAAGCCTTGCTTTTACAAATTACAATTCCACAATACTAACACGCACAATTTGTAGTGGTGTCTTGGAATGTATGTGTACAGGATGGATTGTTCAGAAAAAGCGGAATATGAAAGATAAACCTCTTAAAGCTCGAGACCAATTGGAAAATCTTTCCAACTTAGAACAATTTTAGCCAATGTGGTCCATGGCATCAAATTGCTGAGTTCGTCAATTCGCACGCTGATATTGCCTCGAGTGGCAAGGTCCGCGGGGTTATTGAATGAATCAACATGCCCCTAATTTTCATTACCTACTTTCTCTACGATCGACGAGATTCGATTTGCTACGAATACAGTGCAATAGCAAATGAGTTTCTGGAACCACGCTCGGACGATAGAGCAATCTGTCCTCTCTGACAGCTTTAACTGTGACCTTGCTGACTCTATTGTGCTGGCCAAGAGTTCTGCTCTATAAAGTTCTTTGCGAGATAGCGAGATAAACTTAATCGGGGCGACTTAGGTTTTTGCACATAGTAAATGATTGTAAAGATATTACCATAGCATCGTATATAAAAAACCGCAACGTATACTTTTTCTGAAGCGTCACTGATTCCATGCAATTCAATGTGATATTGCAGATGAAAATTTGCAAAACGAGTTGTCTTTATGTCCTCTATGTTTTAATAATCTTCTGTAAAAACTTGCCATTGATGTAAAGATAGTGGTTTGACTGTTTCATTCCAGGCCGTTTTATCAAGCCATATTCGTTGCACAATGATTTTTGCGACGAAACTGTTTTAGGCTAGCCACCCCAGTGGCCTATACCTTTGCAATTTGAGATAGTATTCCTCTTTCGGTCGTTGCATGTTTACCACGCAGAGGACATTTTATGCGAAAATAGTCATTGACAGCATTCCATTGTGCTCCCAATGTTTATACCCTGCACCATTTTTGGTACATGGTATATTAAGTCAGTGCAGTCGTGTGTAACAGAAGAACTTAAGATGAACCCACCTTTTATTAGGCCGATCGATTCAGAATCATAATCTGAATTGCTCTAAGCCTGTCTGTCACAGGTTGCAATTTTTTAGATATTTTGATAAAGTGTGGTACAGTGACGTGCTTGGACCCAAGGACGAACGCTATTGAAAATGATTCGGAAGTCATTATATGGAAGAAAATTGTAATTTTCAAAATTTCTCTGCAAAAGTGACCAAGTAGCAGTATTTGGATATTCTAAATTGATATGAAAACTTTGGACTGGGTGCGGCAATTTTTGAATCCCCTCTCATATATCGAAAACTGAAATTCATACAACAAAAGGGTATAATTTTCAATGCTTCATAATGAAAATTATATTACAATAGCAATTTAACATAAAAAAATTAACTGTGCCAAATTTGGACCATATCGGCCTATTATCGGGATCTTAGCCTAATAACGATTTTCACAAAAATTGATCCCCTGTAGAGCAGAAAATTCTACTTTTAATGTGTAATGATAAAAATTGACCCTTAATAGTAATTTCATACAAAAATAAGGCAATGTTGTGTAGGGAATTTAATGGTCGGCGTTACCCGACTATAATGTTCCTACTTGTTTCGCCATGCTATTGTCTCCCAGCAAGAGAAATTCTTTACCAAGCAGATGTTTTTGGGAAATATGCTTCAGTAATCTAAGGTCGTTTACGATCCATTTTATTGAAAGAAAGACTGAGCGCCAGCTAAAACATCACCGACATACATGTTCTTTCGTATGACACTTGCAATTGCTGTATACCTCGCTGCTGCGCAAAAACTAAAATAGTTCGGATAGCCAAGTAGGGAGCACAGTTAACACCGAAAGTCACGGTGCGCATTTCGAAATCTCCAAAATCAGCTGTGGGATCTTCACGAAAGTTATTCGTTGATATTTTGCTTGTGAAAGGTGAATGGGGATTTGCTGGTACATTTTTTCAATGTCTGCGTTATATACATAAGGATCTTAATATCAAAACCGTTAATCCGTTTGTAAACTTGGGTCAGAAGAAAACACATCATTGCTGTTGCCTTCACTGGAAGTTTGGTTGGATGCATTAAATACCATTTGTAATTTAGTGGTTACGCTGTCGGGTTTGAAGACAGCGTGTTTGGTAATAATTAGTATCATCGTTAATAATAACCTCAGAGGGCATTTTTTCATATGATTGAGTACTTCATATATTTTAAGAGTATTATCACATATCACTTTGATGTTTGAGCGTACTTCATTAAGCAGGAATTGTGATAAGGCGTTTTGACGGGATCGGTCAAGGGGGTGGAAGTGCACCACATACCGGCCGTTCTAATTCCTTACAGTCGTTCGAACAAGCAGCTCTTCACGGAAAGCCATGTGGTTTTGGGTGCTTGGGTAATTGTTGTAATTGCCGGCTAATATCAATAATAGCAAAATATGAAACGGTTGCTTTTAGAGTTGGTGAATTGCCTATTTTTGCCGTGATAATCCGTCCAAAGACCGTATTTTCAATGACAAGTGATTGTTGAGGGTCTTTTCCAATTTTTTCGAAGATAATTTTAGGGTAAACGTCACCGTCTAATAAAAGATCGATTCGAAGGTGTCCATTAAAGGCAAATTTGACAATTTTGACGTGTTAAGAGTTACAAAGGGTACATGCGATATATCTACGGTTAGACGATTAATTACAAATACATCGGTCTGAACTTGAAATTGACCTTTGTGCGAACTTATTTTAATAGTGCACATACGGCTCGGGGTTGCTGATAATGTGTCATTAAGGTCCGTCATTTTTGGAGTCGACTAGAGATGAAACTAACTTCAGAACTAGAACCAATGAGACCCATAATGAGATATTATGCGTCACCAATGCAAATAAAAGCACTGATTATGCTCTGGATTCTAAAGGGTATTAAACGTTTGGCGAGTGATTGAAGCCATGGCGGCTTCAGAAGTTGATGCCTGTGTATCTTCACATTGTTGAACGAGATTTGAGGCTACATTAAAGCGTTGATCCTGCTGATCTGAGGGGATACAGTGATAGGATTTTGATTCAATGCAATAAGCTTATTATTAATTTTCTGGGCAGGGTCCTCGTTTTGGAAGAGAGAAGGAGAATGATATCTTTGTATACAGGTATTACAGCCGAACTGACTTTAGCTAATTTTTAAATTCGTGCGATGAAGCTAGACAATTTGTACATCCTCGATTCTTCTTAACAAAATTTATATGTTCATATATGGTCATCCGCAGAAACACTGCAAATAACACGAGCGAATGCGACTCACTACATATAATGCAAGTTTGACTCTTTGAAAAAACTATGTTGGTTTGATAAGAATACACCTTCTTATCATTAGGTTTCGTTTTTACGACGTGTGTACGCAAAGCGCTTCTCGAAATTTCACTAATGGAGTAGAATCATAGGAGTGCGTCTCGACTACTGAAGTACTAAAGTACTAAAGTATAATAACGGTACGAAAGAAACCCGTCCATCTCTTTCCACTTAGGTAATTCGGAATAGCGCTTTTGAGTTTTCTCCCAAAGATTGAAAGTCGATTCTGGAAGACAGGTGGAACACATATATATGAATAGTACAACCAGCTTAAAGATTTAATTTGAGTCGTGATTCCTTTATAATCGAGATTACATTGAGAAGGATTTTAGGTTGGGAATTTATAAGAATTCGCTTATTCTCACATCCGTCTACAAAATTTTGCCACGCTAGGGCGCAACATACATTTTTTAATGGGCTCATTTTGATTACATTCTTGGCTTCACCAGAGATTTTTGATAGCAAATAAATAAAATAGATAGTTTATAAATAAGATTATATGTGTTAAAATTTTAGGTTGTCGTAGGAAACAAAATAGTGAAATTATATGAAATTATTTCACTCCATTTTACTTTATCAAAAATTTGACATAATTTTGTATTTACATACGTTTATATGATTTTGTTGTTTGTTTTTAAAGAAACAAACGCAAAATTTGAGAAATAGTTAACTAATAGATGTACAATCAGCGCCCTGGCTGGTTGACTTGTGTCACGTATATCGGTGGCGTGTTTTAGCTGCACAGTGGACAAAATTTTAGTTCAGGAATTTTCCTTGTACTGTTAATTTCTATGTATAGCTGGGAATTTTCAAACCACGAGTAACGCATTGTAATATTTTATGTTTCTTTACAATGAAAACTTTACTTTAGTTTGTTTCATTTAAGAGAAATTAAACATTGGAAAAACGTGTCTTCCTTTGCGCAAGTCGTTGTCAATGCGATTCATTAAAATCACGTAGTACTGCATTATAAGCGGATTCCCGCAGGGAAGCCACTTAGGTCCACTTCTCCTCAGAGATTTTCTTAATGGTCTTCTACTGCACATACTGATATGCTGATAATTAGGCTGCTATATAATTAATTATCTGCCATTTGATTTTGCCATATATAAAAATATTAATTTTTTTGAAATAGCCTAATTGAATAGCCTAATTTCGTCTTCGTAGGCAATGTTGGACTGGAACATATGTTATTCCGTGAACATTTGTGTATATTGCTTGTCATTAAACTTAAGTTTAATTTTCCTATTCGTGCATAAGTCTAACACGCCGTTTGAAATAATTTAATAAGCCTTGTTTCGGTGAACAGATATGTACTGCACTGGTGAGACCCATTTTGGAATATTTAAACAATGTTTGGCATCCATTTCGTCAATATTGCATTGATTCAAAACAAATTTTTATTATTTGCATTACATGACTTGCGATAGAACCTTTCAATATCTCGTAGCGACTGACTTAAGACTTATACATTAGCCAAGAACGCGAGACACTTATTGTCACATTTAAACCATGTCGGTGAGGTGTCATTAGTCAAAGCTCGAGGGGCTTCCGTTATTATCCGAAAAAAATCAGATAGATGTAGTTTTTTGGTGCGTTCATTTTTTTACTGCTTACCGAGCAGCTAAGAATTGCTATCTTGTCTACTCCAATGGTTTTCTGGTACGCTCCTGCACCGGAGTCCCTTCGCACATGCGACTCATGGAAGTATCCGTGAAATTCAAAATTGAACGCCATAATTTTCATTTCAGTCTCGCAAGTCTAGAAAAATATGTTTATATTTATGTAAATAAAAAGAAGTTGCTAATACACAAATATTTATATTATTACTACCGTTCCGTTTAGGCTGTGTTTTCCTTTCCGATTAATGAAAAGTGCTTCATTTTCCGTTGGCTTTAAAAAGTATGAAAGCGTTCCATGAACATATCCAGTCACTGTAATATATAATAAAAATATTATAATGGTTATATATTGTAAAACAAAAAGTTCAATTACCTACCGGGTGGAATACCGTATTTCGCAACTTCGTTTCTGCGTTTACGTTCCATTGGATTTGTTTTCAACTCTTGTAACACCTCTGATAGAACGGTTGATAACGTGCTCTGTGTTCGACTTACCTCCTGAAGACAACAAAATTAAACTCATGGCTAAGCGCAACATCGACGGTGTATATGTACTCAGAATCACTCATACCAAGTTTACCCAGGGCGTACTAAAAAATCGCTTTGGAAACGCGGAACTTCTGCATACATTCATTCATTACTCAGTAGTTCATTGACTCGCACAAGTTGGAGGACGTCGATTCATTCACAAATTTAGACGTTCTATTTGACCATAGGTTACGTTTTAACTTGCATATTGAGCTTTTGTTAAGCAAAGGTAGGTCCGCGGTTGGTTTTATAAAGAGATGGTTCAAAGAGCCACATTACATTACCAAAAGGTTGTACATGTGTTTGGTTAGATCAATCCTCGAGTATGCCTCTGTTGTGTGGTCTCCTTCCTATAAGTGCTATGTAGATTCAATTGAATAAATTCAAAAGTAATTCTTGCTGTTTGCCCTTAGGAATTTGGGTTGGGACCCGATTGCGTCTCTTCCCTCATATGAAAATAGGTTGCTTCTGTTATCCTTACCGTCTCTTGAGAAACGCAGATTTGTTCTTGGCTTTTCCTTTTTAATCAAGGTAATAAATGGTACTATTGACTCGCCCGCATTACTTGGTGCGATAAGCTTTAATGTCCCTGGCCGCTTCTCTAGGCACTTTATCTTGATTAAGCTTAGTCAATGTAAATACAATTTTGAGCTGTTTAATACGCTCAAAGTTATTTGCAGAAACCTGAATGATGTTTATCACTTATTCTCATTATCGGACTCTTTAAAGTCTATTAAAGCAACTTCGCTTAATACGCGCGATCTACCTTTGTCACACTTAAACTAACTTGCATTCATAATATCTCATCTTTTTCTTTTTATTTCGAAAATTATATGGTGTTGTTAACGTGTCAGTTGCCAAGTTTATGCATGTTTGCAATGGCTTAGGGGTACACTTGCAACCTTGATCTGTTCCTGTTGCAGGTGTGCTTCTGTGCTAGTAGCGTACATGCCTTTTTTTTTTTTTTTTTTTTATTTACTTATACATGAATTAATATTTTCAAGTCCCTTTGTTTTTGGTTTTTTATTCTTCATTTCCATATATTCTTCCTATTGTATACTAGTGTTTAAAACAATTAGTATAAGATTCTCTCTTAAGTTTTACATGAATTCCACTGCTAATTTTGTATAGTTGAATGTCATGTATGATTAAGTAAATAAATAAAATAAATAAATGAAATCTACATACAACAATATATGTATTTATGCGTTGTTTGTAAACATTAAGAAAAATGTACTTGCACGTTTTGGAGATATTTACACGCTAAGTGGTCGGATGCATCCCACAAAGCCCTTGTCACTTGTTCCCTGTGATCCTTTCTTCCGCGTTGCAACTGTCATTGTTCTCCTCTTCAACGAGCGAACATAAAAGGAAGTACACATTATGGGAAAAAACGAAATATACACAATAGTTAAGATTATTTAATTTAGCCGAAAATTTAAAAAGCATAAAAATTGTGCTTACTTTTACTACTTTTGTTCCTGTTTCCTAACAATTTACAAATGTAATTTCTGGCACAGTTAATTTTGTTTTATTGTTTTTTACATTTTTAATTTATAATTAATTTCTTAACAGTTGTTTATATTTTGCTTTTGCGGCTAGTTTTCTACATACGCAACTCTAAAAGGGAGAATTGTGGTAACTTTGCTTGGTCTACACTCAACGCAAATTTGTTCTTAGCAAGTGCAATTTTGTTGCCAGATTTGACGTAAGTTAGAGAGTGCATTTGGCGACAATCGCCAGCAAATTTGCCAACATGATTAGATTCTCTTGACGATTGTCGTCTAGCTCATTGTCGCCTGCTTGTATGATTATTCCATAGTTGATCACATAGCCCCACATTGCTAAGACAAAATCATAAGGTTTGAAAAACTGACCATCTGACTACATTCTCTTTACATAAAATTGGTAAAAAAACAAAATGCTGATATTTTTTTCCGCAACAAATATAACTTCCGTGATCGTCTTCGTTGTTATCATTCATGATGAAAGAAAGAGCAAAAAAATATCAAATTTATAATTGTATATACTTGTGGATGTCGAAATTCGAAAAATAACAGCTGGGCACTAATTATGTATCTTTTAGTTGACTAACCCTCATTTGTACCTTCAGACCTTCTACCATTTGGTTGAAAGTTTTGTATGGCTTTGGCCATTAGAATTTTACTACGAGAAATTAATGCAAAATAAGGGGCAAGTATAACCTTTTTTCGTTTACAATGATGCAATCAATAACATAATCAGGTTTTTAGGTTTGATACAAAATCAAACCTAAATAAAAACAAAATTATGTAAAATTTTGCCTTCTTATTTTCATTTTATATATTTTTGTCGTATGAATTTACCAATAAAGAATGTATAACGTTTAAAATAAAATTTTTTTTTCTAAAACTCAACTTTTTAATTTTCGTATAAGCGAATTTATTCCTTATAAGTTTTACTTCATTACAATTCAATTTGAAAGTACAGAAGATGTGCCGCTTTTTATATTCTCACTTATTGAAATGAGAGACCATGGGAGCTGCAGAAGTTAAATCTTAAATTTCAGGATTTTGCACTTCATAGTGCACGCAACTGTTGTTAAGGACTGCACACACATTTACGAATTTTCTTATCGTCCTTGGATCGTGTCTGCTTTTCCGCTCCTCCATTAAAACCAGGAATCGACTGAAAAATATAAAATCTTAACTTATATTTTTGAAAAATGAATTTTATGCTAACCTTTATATGCACCGAGATTATTGACACATAATTGATTACAAGCTTCGACAAATTAGACAATTGGAATAAGAGGTAAAAAAAAGATTTAATTTACTTACCTTCCAAAAATTTCAAACTTTCGTTTTGGTTCTCCTGTTTGTAAGTAATCAATTTTGTTCGCAATTTATTTTATTATCAATTTGCAGTTGTGTTCTTTTATAAATTCAGCTCTAAAGAAGCAATACTAATGCAAGGTGTGAGCAATTTTGTTTACGCCCGTTCTGACAATTTTGAGAGAGCGTTTCACGCACCTCTTGTGCACACATATAGCTAAAAAGGTCGAAAATCAAAAATGAAACCTAATTAACACCATACATAATCAGGGCCCTGATTCTTCTTTCAGGCAAAATAAGTTGCGAAGTGCATTATAATTTATAGTTTCATTGCAACAAACAGAGATTTATAAGTTTTATAAACTTTTATATAAAATAGCAACTATAATCTGTTTAATAATTACTAAAGTAGTAGCTACCGCTAGTGTGTAAAGTTTTAAAAGATTGCAAACCAATATCAACCAAAGGAGCATTAAGTAAAAACAAGTAAAAAAGTTATATTCAGATGGGGCCGAATCTCAGCGTTCAACATCGTTTGCTTTGCAAGCAATAAGTAAAAAACTGAAAAGCCTAAAAAAAATTTAATTTGTTCATTTATAACTTTGTGGACGATTTTGTTCATTTTTAAATATGAATAACACAGTCCTCCACAAAACAGGTTCAGGAAATTTCAACTTTCTAACTCTTATAATCTGTGAGTAATGACCAAAACAAATTTGCTTTCAATTTTGGCTTTACTGTGGCCAAGCCTTTTGACTGATTTGGCACACTTTCAATACCAACCTACTTGCAAGAATTTTTCGCTACCAGGAGAGTGTGAAAAACATATATAACACCGACACACAGACGGACGAACGTGACTAAGTTAGTTCTGAATGTAACGCTGATTAAGAATAAATATACTTTTTCCATGAAGCTTTCTTTTGAATGTTGCAAACATTATGGAAAAATGAAGGTACGTCCATCTTTAGGTTGTGATTATATTAAACCGTTCACCGAAAAAAATTGTATTCTGATTTGTTTGTCTGTTCTTACATTTCAACTGATGTGCATTAAGGATCTGCGCAAAATGTGTAAATATTTTTGCTGACAACATTTTCGGTCATTTTTTCTCTTAGGAGGCGAAATGGATTTTGTGAAAAAAGTGTCCAATGAAGCTATGTTCTATTGTTCTGAGTGCAAAGTTTGACTTTTGTAATACATAGTTTCTTTTTCCTAGAATTATTAAGGCTCGCTTCAGTCACAATTCCTTTTAGCTTGAAACTTCTAAGTTAGTTTTGTTAGTTATGGGAACAACAATTGATGGAAAGTGCGTAATAAATGCGTATTAAAACAATATAAATTTTTTAGTTTGCATTTCATTTCATTCATAAACATTTTCTTCGCACTCCTCGCACTATCGTAAGTAAGATATCTTTAAAACTACGAAAATTGCTTGCAATTGTATGTAAAAAAGCGTAAACTCTTTTAATGGTAAGCAGTCACAAAGTAAAACGTCATTGTCGTCAACTTTCCTATACTTGCCGTTACATTTTCCGTTATAATGCATTAATAAGTGAGAAAGGCATAAAAAATAAGAGACGAATCCAAATTTCATTGTTTTGTATGACCAACTCACATATAGTAAACAATAAAAACCATGCAAAACTAAATGAAAATAAAATGATGTGCAATTTGTGATAGACCATAAAATGATAAATTAACTACAATGGGAAAACCAATTATTGAACATAATCGAATTAGAGGAAATTTACTTTTAATTGTTGCGGATTAGTGAAAATTCTTTTTAAACGTAAGTAATAAAATATATGTGCCTTCAACGCGAAGATTACAATGTTGGTGCATTTTCAAAATTAAAAATAATTTAATGTCTGGCAGCTGTTGTAGTCAACGAACAATATATTCAAGTTTGTTTATATATATTTTTTGTACAATATGTTCCTTCCTTCTAAAAGAGCGTTTTGTGGTAACTTTTCTTGATTTGTACTCACTGCTAATACATATTTGTTCCCAGCAACAGCAATTTTGGGGTCGCCAAAGAAAGCGTTAAGAAGGTTAAGTAACTTAATTATTATTATTATTATTTTTTTTTGGTTATTACTCAAACTCTTTAATTAATCTCTCAATTCGCCAAAGCTTCTAATCAATTCGGTATCATCCATCTTTCCATACATCATCACATATTATCGCCATCAGTGATAAAGCGCAAAAGATTAAAAAAATAATGCAACAATTATAAGAAACATGCATGCATTATTGGCGACGTTGACCTTTAAACTTACTGACAAAGTTATAGAATTGTGGATTTCAATTTACCGCAAGCCACTTGGTGCATTAGTGTCAGTTTAGGCTGTACGGTCCACAGTTAACATCTAAACATAGCATTGCGTTTTTCAATAAAATATGTCGTAGAAATCTTTTAAATGTAATCATGTGACTAATTGTAATGAGAGACTCTTAGATCTTAGCTTTGTTTATTTCCCTGAAATAAATGTAAATCGCTGTCTGCCTTTTAGTCTACCTGCCGAATCATATCATCCAATAGTTTATTTGTGTATGTTGTTTCTCTCCAACTAGTTAAATCTCACTTGATCAAATATACATTATGATTTTAGCATAGTTTAACAAAACAGTTTGATACTATATATATATATATAAGGAAAACACACTTTTTAAAGAATACTTGAACAGTGGCTTGGTTCAAGATCATTTCGTCTACTCTGCTGTAACGGACAGATTTAAGATCATCAAGCACTAAAAAAGAATCTCTTTGCCGAGTACTTCAGACGGTACTTTTCTACTGCTGCTGTCAATATATCAAATAATTACCTATATCAAATCATAAACTCTGTATCCATCTCGAATTTGACATGGTGTTCCAAAAATGTTATGAAATTAACTCTGACAGAATGCAAGAAGCTTTCTTTCATTCTTTCATCAATTCACACAAATTGAATTGAGCGTTGCGGGTGCCATTGTTTTCCTCTTCAACGAACGAACATAAAAGGAAGTTACGATACATTGCACTGAAAACATTAGTTAACATTATTCACTTTAACCCGAAATTTAAAAAAAAAAATTGTTGTTACTTTTATTACATTTTTTTTTCTGTTTCCTCACAATTTACAAATGTAATTTCGGGCACAGTTGATTTTGTTTTATTGTTTTTAAGATTTTTAATTTATAATTAATTTCTTAAAAGTTGTCTATATTTTGCTTTTGCGGCTAGTTTTCTACATTCGCAACTCTAAAAGGAAGAATTGTGGTAACTTTGCTTGGTTCTACACTCAACGCAAATGCAAATTTGTTCTTAGCAAGTGCAATTTTGTTGCCAGATTTGACGTAAGTTAGAGAGTGCATTTGGCGACAATAGCCAGCAAATTTGCCAACATGATTAGATTCTCTTGACGATTGTCGTCTAGCTCATTGTCGCCTGCTTACATGGTTATCCCATAGTTGATCATATAGACCTACATTGCTAAGACAAAATCATAAGATTTGAAAAACTGACCGTCTGACTACATTCTCTTTACATAAAATTGGTAAAAAAGCAAATTGCTAATATAATCTTTCGTTTGCAAAAAGTATAAGTTCCGTGATCGTCTTCGTTGTTATCATTCATGATGAAAGGAAGAGCTGAAAAAATGTCAGCAAAGTTGAAATTCTGTCTCGCAAATAGGAAAAACGCATCAGGCGTATTATTTGGGAGTATTATTGGTTCATATTACTTTCCATAACTTTGTGATTCATTCCTTCAAATATCCTAGGAATTATTATTTTATTCTTTTGCATTTTTCCTTCGTACACATCAAACTCTGTATCCATCTCGAATTTAAGCATTTCTAAAAGTGACATATTTCAAGGTTTAAGGTCGCTGTAGTGTTATCGCCTTGATGTTTGGTTTTTCTCTGAAGACAGTGGTTTTCCCTTTGTGTTGGGAGAGTAGCTTTCTTATTCGTAGTCAAAAAGGGGGAGCAGGTACCTAGTCGAGAACTATAGAGGCTTTGCCAGGTTGAATATTTTATCTAAGTTGTTTCAACGAATTGCTCTACAACAATTAGCTTTTGCTAGCAAATTTTCCATTTCCTCATATCAACATGAATGCTTAAAAGGAAGATCAATAGTTATGAACTTGTTAGAGCTTACTTCCCTTATTTTCAAAGCTTTTTCTAGTGGCGTTTACGAAACAGATGTAAAAACAGATTTCAGTAAAGCTCTTGGTTTAGTTAGCCATACATTATTGGTCTTTAAACTCCAAGCTTAGGGTTTTTCTTTATACTTGTTGAAATGGAAAGGCTTTTATCTTCATAATAGGTCATTCAGACTTTCTTGAAGTCAGGTATCCATCAAGGGAGCCACTTATGTCCCTTTCTATTTGTCTTATATATCAATGACGTCCCTTCAGTGATTAAGTTCAGCCATTTCCTGATGTACTCTTATTATTCCTTTCCTGTATATCAATGACCTCCCTTCAGTGATTAAGTTCAGCTATATCCTTATGTATGCTGATGAAACGGGATTGTTTTCCGCGTTTAACATGGAATCATAATTACATTTTCTGTTGGATCTTGACAACTTGGCAACATGGTGTTTCAAAATTTTTATGAAATTAAGTGTGAAAAAATGCAAGAAGCTTTCCTTCTCTATTTCATCAATTTACGCAAATTGAAAAATGTTCATCCATATATTGATTTATTGGTGTTGTTTGACATAAAACTTTTCTTCAATCTGCAAATTGAGCTATCTATTAATCAATCTACTAAATGGTGGTGGAGAGAGCTTGGCACCCCATATGTTACAAAGAAGCTATTCATTAGCTTTGTGAGACTAATACTTCAATATACCTTAGTTTGTGGTCTTCTCCCTATAGCTGTCATATCGCCTCAATAGAGTCATTTCAAAAACCATTTGCTCTTTGCTCTAATGAATTTTAGCAGTCCGATTTGAAGTATGTCTTTATGCCAGATATGTACAAGCTTTTTCTTTTTCTGTTGTTTATTTATACATGAATTCTGCTTTTATTTTTCGCTTTTTTTTATCTTTTTGTTATATTCAACAAGAGTATTCGTAATAAGTGGATAAAAATTATTTTTAAAAGTCAATCTAATTCAGCTGTGTGTTTGTGTTAACTGAACTTCATTTGTAAATATATAAATTAATAAACAATTATTATTATTAATTTAATTTTCCATCCATTCCTATATTTACTTTATTGTATCAACTGCAACACTACTAAATATTCAATAAGATATTATAGGTAGTAGGAGTTGTGTGGGGGAGGATGAAGTATGTTTCTATCGATCTCTGGCTTTCTGTTGCCGTTATTGTTATGTTTGCTTTTCTTGTTGTTTTTTTGTAGTCGCCATTATTGTTGTGCTTTACATTGTAGTTGCCGTCATTGCTGCTTTGATACACTGCGAGGACCTAAAGTCGTCCTTCGTTTTGGGCTGACGGATTCTCCGTGTCTGGTGACGGGAAGGGAGTGCTAGATTAGGATAAAGTAAGAATAGATTAAGATAGCAATAGGGGTATACTAAGATAGCGATAAGGATAGACTAAGATAGAAACAACATAGGTTAAGAATAGATTAAGGCAGAAAATGGGAATAGAATAAAATAGTTTAAGATAGCAGTAGGGATAGACTAAGATAGCAATAGGGATAGGTTAAGCTTAGAGTAGAAGTTACTGGAAGTTGGGCTCTCGAGCTGACAGGTCGAAAAGCCTCGCTTAAGACGCCAAGCAGTCTAGCTCGAGACGTCAGAGAGTCTACGCTCTGCAGTCGTTAAGCAAAGTATTATTATTTAACGTTAACGGCATAAAATATCAACGTTCAAATATCGACATTATATTGTGTAGTGTGATCGCATACCGTTATATGCATCCACTTTGCAGTGCGACAAGAATTATGGAAATTCAGCATAATTCTTGAGCAAAAAGAAAAACTAAAATTGTGTCGCACTTCAACTGGCTGAGTATTGCATTAAGAAATGCCAGGCGTCCCAATTAATTAGTGATTAAGCTAGCATAATTTTACCTGTAGAATTAAGTATAAATAATGCACATTTCATTAAGGAAAATTAATTGTTGAAAAGAAATTCAAAACATAGCGTTTAACTCGCTGAATTCTTACAAGGCGTTCGATTCGCCCAAATTATAGGGACCGTCTCTTGCCGAGACTTCCTGGCAAATTAAGACACGGACAGACTTGGCCCTTATGAAGCCGAGCAGCCTAGGCAGGCCAATACACTTCGCTTATGCCGGTACTTGGAAGGATTCATAGGGAATCCTCCCAATAAAGCTTTACGCGCTAAAAATCCTTTACAAAATATTACGATTATTAACAATTCGCTAAACATAACGGTAATAACTTTCAATAACAAAGAGACGCAGCAAGTCTCTGTAAAAATAGAAATTTCTTGTATTTTCCTTCCCTGGGCCGCAAAACTGCGCCAGCTTATGGAAAAGAGCCGCAATGGTTATCACAACACATACCCGCAAATACGGCTACGGCCTTTCAATTGTAATTATAAAAATATAACATACCATTGTTATCTGCGCTTCGGATTCCCGTAAGTACACCGGGTTCCTTTTGATCTGTGCGCCGTTTGGAATTTGCCGTCCTTCCATTGAAAAACCAACTACTTTCTGATATGCCTATACTGCAAAGAAACTCACTTGATGTGGTGCTTATGTTTTGTGCTATTAATTTCAAATTCTATACGCGGGAAAATTTTATCTAAAGTACAATTTTTATCTACACTTGTCGACTTAGCAATTACCGATACTAAGCTATGATTAACCTGTTCCGCAATGTCATGCATATCAAACATGTCTGACATTGTTGTCC
Source organism: Glossina pallidipes (assembly GCA_000688715.1). Classification (NCBI taxonomy): domain Eukaryota; kingdom Metazoa; phylum Arthropoda; class Insecta; order Diptera; family Glossinidae; genus Glossina; species Glossina pallidipes. The sequence continues at coordinate 256,376 of KK500018.1, read as the reverse complement.
CTAAGGGAATCCTAAAAACTCTTAGATGCAAGTGCACTTCATCTGTCGCATACTATCACTAATGGGCCACTATTGGCCCATACGATGTTGTCTACAAACTTCTCTGACGCTTGACGTACGAACCATATAAAAACAATCAAACCTCGAAAATGGGTCGATGATTAAAAAAACGTGTCTATTCCTGGCATTGCTTTATGTAACCAGTCCAAAATGCTCTATGGACACAGTCTCAAATGGAATGTTTCTCTTCGGAAGGCAGTTCGTTAACGCTTACCTTGTTTCCGCAAACACGTAAGGCACTTTAAGCAAGAAGAAGGTGATTTCTGACCTTCTCCCTCAGCCCAGAAAAGCTCGCCATGTAACTAAAAACATTTTCGAAGTGAACCTTCTTAAGTTTCAGTTAATTCTCTTATATTATTTTATTTTCTCGACTTTAGATGTGATATGTTCTGGGATTTTATTTATTTTCCAAATGATTATGAGATAGTATAGCGCAGAGTGAATTTAATAGTGTAAAATGTGAAGGAGTACATAAGTGTGTGTGGAGTGTCTTATGAAAGAGCTGAAATGTTGCAAAAGTAAAAGAGCTTGTGAAGGAGTAGATTCATAGTTTGGCTTTATATATGTGTACTGCTGACAAGCTCTAAAAAAAAAAGAAGATAGCGGGGTAAGCCATCAAACAATGTAAAAAACGTTGCGATCATGAAGACCACTATGAGGAGTACAACTCGTCCCCCGTTTTGACCTCACATGTCCTTCGCGTTGGAGGGAAGACTGTTAGGTTTAAGTCAGAATTAAGCTGTAATTGTAATGGAAAGTTGCCATGACAGACGGCGGAATTGGGGAAATCCAATCAGAAAACAGCTGTCTGGTTCTGATTGGGATATGGTAAGGTTGACAATGACCACCTTGACGGAAGTCCGAATCAGGTGACTTCCATTGTCTTCCGATTCGAAAGCCCGACGATTTTCGGGGTTTTTGTTTTTTGTTTTGCCTTCTAATGGGGCAGCTAAGAGACCACGACGAGTTTTGATTATAAGTTTCGTTCTCCCTAGTGTGCAAACATTTCTCGTCCAATAAAATCGCGTGTTTACTGAGCTTTAGAAATCCATCAAAAATTTCTTCAATCAGCAACACAGCTAACCATCTACAATAAATGTCTACGTAAACAAAAGTAAAGGGTAAAATTTTATACAATGAGCGAAACGATTCCCGAAAATAAATTTCTTGTGGGAGGAATGCCTGGAACCACACCTCACACCACATATAGACAATTTGTAAAACATGGAATGGCGAATAAAAGTGGCAGAATTCGAACATACAAGTACAAGATGGTCAGGAGATTGCAAAACTCCACATGCACATGAGGAGCTGTTCGCTGTCTTAACTTTGTATAGGTGATCATTTCATGTCAATCGGTTAAACTTCAGCTTGTTAATAGGGCAAATAATGCCCTCTAAGGTTACAATAGGTAAACCAGGGTATTATGTTTATTTTAGGAAATAGAAAGCATATATTACGACCATGAATTGAATTATTCTAGCGCTGTTGCTAAGAAAAATGTAATTGTTTCTTCTCGATTGCCCTGAAGTCAGCAGAAATCAGAGTACGACCATTAATATGCGGTGGACTGAAAGACGCGCTATTATCTGAAGTGGGATTTCGATGAATATCCATACGTCTAGGCACCTAGAGAATATGGAAACAAAACGCATCAGATTTGAGATTTTATTCTAAAGATCTAATTTCTAGCACATTGTAACATTTCTTGCAAATACAATCCTGCAAGGAAGTGTGAACTTCAACGATTATGAATGGTGATCGTATATCTAGCATGCTTGAAATGCTGGCATGCCTGAAATATAGGTATGGTTGCAAGAAAATAACCAAGCGGGATAGAAGAAGAATGAATAGACGCGAGTTTTTTTTGGCAGTCAATGTTCATAGAAAATTCATTATTTTATTCTCTGTGGGTTGTGTTTGATCTTGAAGGCCGGGAAATGTACATATTTACTAAGTCTCAAGTAAGTCAGCTCTCTGCTATTTCCCGCTCATCTGCTAGTTCATTTCCCGTCCTTAAGGAACCAGTATCACTGGCTCATCTACAGATAAAAAAAAAAGAAATAATTAGGATGTGCTAATGAATCTAAATCCAAAAAAAGTCACAATTCCATCACAAATCAACTAACTTCTGCCTTCCCTAGCTTCAAGACAATTCCTAGCTTTACAAGCTGGTGTAACACCGCCCTCTACTCATCATACCTCTTTCTATGATAAAGATGAGAAAGACCAAGATTTTGTGTTTTTAGAAACAAAACCAAACGAAAATGGTGTACGAACTCGTATCTTTTCAAAACTTCTTTTATGAACATGATAAGAGACTTCGAGCTATCTGGTTTTGTTTTATTAAAGATTATTGGTAATGGCAGAGTAACATTCTCCTTTAACTCTGCTTGTGATGCTAATAACTTCATTAAATCAAACGACTTCCAAAAAAGAAACCTAAATGCGTCAATACCAATACATTTCACCACAAAATTCGGTATTATCGGAAATGTTTCTACCAGTCCTTCTGAATAGAAGTAATCCGGACACTTCTACTCCTTCTAATTATCTTAAAATAGGGTTTAAGGGTCAAAGCACAGCTTAATTCGTTGTTTGCAATTATTGTAGTTGCCCAGTTGACTACTTTGTCTCTACCATTACGCAGCGTTTAAATTGCGTTATATTGATACATGTTCAAAAGTTTTGCAAATCCAAAGATTCTATAAAGAAAAATGTCAGAGTATCAAATATCTTGTGCGGTTCTGTTGAGCATCATTTTCGTGATAGAAATTGATCTTAAAAGATCATTGAATATGAAAAACTTTTACATACTCTAATCGGTCGGTTTTGACTTCAAACATTCCTAAAGACCACGTTATAAAAAAAATTAAAGCTTTTAAAATAAACCTCGATACCATGTTGCGCAGTTCTAATGCTTCTGCATCAACCTATGATCTCCTCAGAGGTCGTTCTTCGTGCTTATTATTAATTTTCTGCAATTCAACATTCAAAGCGTCAAAAGGGGTCGCTCTTTTTTGGACTTTTATTTACACAGCAATGTTTTTGATTTTTGTATTCGTAGCTAGGTTTTTGGTTTGGATAATAATAATGATTATCTAAAGAGTCGAAATTTTTCTTCTGTAGCAAAATTCAGAAATAATGGCTATGGTGGCGTTTGTATTCCTATTAAATCCAGCGCTCGTTTCAAACAAATAGCGTTCAAACCAGATCTGGATATTCTGATTATCAAAACTATCAATCTTAATCTGAACCTCACAATCATTTCAGTTTATCTTTCGTTAAAACTTCGACATCCAAATATTTCGTGACCATATTCATAGAATAAGCGACTTGATTGACAAAACGTCATTCTAGGTGTTGATTTCGACGCTCGACATTGCATCTTTGGTGATCATACCAATACAAGCAATGGCAAGATCCTAGCTAACATACTCACTCCTCAAATATATGCTCCCAGTAATAGTAAATATACGTTCTTCAGTTCTGGACATGATCAATAGAATTATAGTGTCTGAGAGTTAAGACTGAGTAACTGTTACAACTTATTTTTTTCTTGGGGTACTGCAAACGTATCCCCAGGCAAATGCGAACTTTCTCTGATCATTTTTGCACATCGCTACACATGCGCCTGTGAATTTTCAACTTTTTTTCAAGATGCATTTTGATTGATAATGTTGAAGTCAATGGGAGTCTTCGGCAAGGTGGTTGTCTCAGTCCTATTTTATTTAATCTCTACAGTAATAAGCCGCCGACAAAATAATAGAGCTCTCCTACTCACTGCAAAAGGGTTAATGAAGGTGTTATGCATAAATCCTAATTTGTACGACAAAGTCCCTTCCTTAAATGCTACTTGTAGTTATACGACCTACTACAGCAATTTCATTAATATTTTCAATAGAATGATGGTTGATCATCCACATTATGAATGCCAAAAACTTCACATTCTCTTTAACATCTTGTCGTCGGTCGCTTATAACCAAAATCTAGCTTAGTCAATACCCAGCCCATCTGCTATGGAAAAATCAATACATATGTTAACAACTCCTCAACAACTCAAAATACATTCCACAAATGCATCTGTAGATTCTATGTGCTCTGATAAGGCCATCGTTCAACAAAATTCTACCTTGAAAAGAATTTATAATAAGAATAAGCCATTGGAAACAACAATATAATAGGTGCTTGCACGCATTTCGATGATTTTTTCTCTTCAAAAAGACATTTATTGACAAAAATTGGTACAATATATAAATCTTCCAGAAAAGGCTTAACATAACGTCCGTCCCAGAATATTTCATCATAATCGTATAAGACTAGCGGAAGATTTTCGGCAGACTTGCTTAAACAAATAACAGACCTGTTAAAAATTTGTATTCACTTACGTAAAAAATTTTTGTAGACGTTACGAAGAGAATGCTGGAGTTAACCCAGTCTTCGATAATGAGTAAGAATCATTTCAATTTTAATACTTGAATGCATGTAATCTGTATTGAATCGTGTCTTGATATTTAAGTAAATTTATGAGCGAAAAGTTATGTTTAAATAAAACTATATCAAGCGCATACAAACACAATTCAAAAAATATTTCTAACAATCTCGTAAAATAATTGTTTTCAGATAAAAGCCCACTTTTCAATTTATTTACCTTAATGTTAAGAAAAAACTTTAATATTTATTTCACCAAATACTGAAACTTTCCTATCCAAACGCAGAAAAACATATGGAAGACATATACGCTTTCCTTTTATTTAATCAAAATATTTTCTAAAACTTTTTGCCATCTTTTTGGTAACACGGCGCTACAGTGTCGAAGAAACAATACTGGTTTGGCAGCGATTCAATCATCGACCCATTTTCGAACTTCGAGCAGCATCATCATAAGCTTCTAAGTGCTTGATGGGCAACAAATTTCTGCAAATCAAACATCAAAAGTAATGGACGTGCAAAATGCAATTTTGAGCGTTCAATGGTTAGCATCTGTATACACTGAATAACTTAATGAGTAAGGTCGAAATCATCGAATTTAACCGTTGTGTACGATGATATTTCGCATTACCGTATCATTTTCACCAATAGACGTCGCTGATCAAAATACATCCACACACCTTATAAATTCGTGTGGATTACGAATGGCAATATGGCAATATCATTATAAAAATGGAACATGTATGCCAATTATTATATCAAACATTTCACATATTGATTTTAATAGTTAATCATTCAAATCTTTGATTGCCAATTTTTTTCTCATTTAAATATATAATTAGCCGTATAAATAATACATGACTTTAAGATTATACAAGAAACAAATAGACTCAAACATTACCGCAGAAACAGAAGCCTTATGTGCTTTCCGCAATCCCTGTCAGAACAGCTTAAATTTTTACAATTAATTATTCCTAAAAATCCATGTTAATTTGAATACAGCTAACATTAGCGACGATGAAATTAATGTTTATAACATAAGTGGATAATATTGTTCAATAACGACGGCTGGAGCTGAAGCAAAATTCCGGTGTATTGAAGTTATAAAGTACAATACACATTACTTTGGTTTAAAAAACAATTTATAATATATACAATTTATGTATATAGTGTGTCGTCGTGCAATATGTTGCTCTCCATGAAATTACATAACAAAAAATTAAAATATTATAATTATGAATGATGTCGACTTATGCTCCAAAAATCTTGAAAATAACTGTATCGGGAGTTATCTTTATCTGTTATGTGCTTATGGTTTAAAAGAACGATAAACGCTTACACAAGAATCGGTCTAAAAAGAGGGACAAATACATACATTGCACGACTTCTTATTAGAAGCAAAGATCATCCTTCATTTCAAGATTATTTCCATGCTGAAAATCAAACAAATAGACGACTTAATATTACAAGATTTATATTACTTTTCTAAATCGCATAATTATAACCATAAGTGCATAATGCATGCGGAGTTAACAACGTCAACGAAATTTAGGCCGCTATAAAAGAAACAAGTAGGAAACTTCATAATAATGCGAACATCTTAAAACAACACAAACTAAATCGATAAATAAAATACTCATCAGAGCGTGTAGAGAACAAAACTCAATAAAAGTTGTTATAGAAAGCCTAATAATAAGGAAAAAAATACGACATACAAATAATTTAGAAATCAACTTGATAAGAAATTTTATGTTGTAAGAAATGGTCACTATCCAACCAAACCTTATTAAAATAGGTTCAACGCTGGCGGGACGTTGCAGAGATAAAACACTCCGTGTGCATATTTGCTACAAATACAACACTGCGGAAGGTCGGATTGTTAATCTCACGCATTGAGAGATGATCGATGGTTAGAATGACGTTTGACAGGAAGGAAAAAAACACATATCTGCCAAACCAGCTACTTAAAAAATAACACATTCATCCATCTTTACAACCGTCGATCCTCTTCAAGTTGCACTTTTGAATAGTTCTAAAAATAATAAAGCTAGTATATTCGATATTCAGATAGACAGAGAAGATTTTTACAGACATCATCATCTGTGACACAAAAGTGGCATCCAAAGTGTGGCACAGCTCAATGAAATTGGGTAATTTTTTTTTTTATATTTCATATAGTAATATTGCAAATTAATTGTATATATTTGAGATGACACCCCATAACTATTTCATCGCTAGTTTACTTGATTATAAAAATATTTTTCTATTTTCGTATGAATGATTTTTTGATTTATTCACACACGAATATGTTGTCTTTTATCTTGGGTTTAAACTGATGAGCTTACGAACTGAGTAAATACAGCTTGAAATTGTTGATCTTCTGGTATATTGCCAGTGTCAAACCACTGTTTTTCTCAACTTACCTCCTTCTTTTTGTATAGTGCATAGATGAATCGAAATTTATCACACATGGTGCAATATTTGACATTGACGGATTCATTCATAAATAGCTTTAGAACTATGGTTGGGTAGCTACGATTTAGCCTCAAGCCGTCATGAATCATAGTTAACGTTACGTAATGCCCTGTTCTCATTCGAAAAAAGAAACATAATTTTGGACGAATGTTACTTTTAACTTACCGATAACAATACGAAGACTTTAAAAGTCTTGTTTCCTCTCAATAGCTTTTCTCTTCATTCTTTAAATTTTTGCTCGTTTTGCGCAACTGCCGTATTTTATTTTTGTATATATATATATATATATATATATATATATTTTGTTTTTTGTAATGGATATGTAAAAAATGATCTAAGACTGTTTGAAATAAATGTTAAAAAAACTAAATGTTGCAATTAAATGAAAATCATGTCGTATTAAAACTTCTAACAGAAAGAAAATAACAAAAAAAAAGGATGATTTAAGACAGTTTGAAATAAATATAAAAAAGCCAAATATCGCAATTAAATGAAAATTTTGTCATACTAAAACCGCTATAAATTGTGTATGAGAATAAAATTGTTAGTTAAAGAGCAAACGGAATTTTGTATAAAACCAAATACTAGTCGATAGTAATAAAATGCTAAATGTTAAGGACAAATATGAGATGTTTTTGTAAAGATCGTATGTGAATATATGGGATTGCGATTTAAAACAATAAAATAGAGATAATAAAAAAAAAAAAAATCAAACAAGAGTTTTAATACCCTTCCGAAAGGACACTTGGCTGTAGTGTAATTGCTATCGTTCATGGAAGCCTAGAGGATTTGGCCGAAGTGGCTTTGCTAGAATGTCAGGAGGACAGAAATCGGCATCCGCAGCAAGCAAGAATTGTAAGACATTAGTTTAATAAGTCCAAAAACAAAAAACTAACATGATAAACTAAGCATTCTACAGGTTCCGTGAAGACGGGGTATATGTGTGCCTGCCTGTGAGCATAGGAAAGTAACTATAGGTATTAACTAACGGACAAAAGAACGGTATTAACGAACAAAGAGAATCGAGGAAAGGTTGCGATTATTCTTGACTTAAAAAAAATAAAAAAATAGATGAGTGTAGCTGAACTAGTCAGGCAGCAAAAAGCACAAATCCAGCTTCTACTTACATATGACAACATTTATAAAACATATTGAATTAGAACTATTTATTATTATTATTATTATTAAAATTTTAGACTAATGAAATAAATTGTTAGACTAAAGAAAAAGATATTGAGCACTAGCAACACAGGCTATCGGCTCTAATTTATAAAAATGTACATTAGATATTGAGCTTAGTAGTTTTAATAAAGTAATATATTGAATTGATATTCTGTTCTGAAGCTGATTTTAGAATGTCCAACGGGTTAATCGTGCCAAAGGCAATACTTCTAGCCAAGGAAAAGATAAGGCAGTCACAGAGAATGTGCGTTATGCTAAGAATTTGTCCACAATTGCAGATTGGTGAGGAAGACTTCTTCAAGACCTACTGGTGAGTTGCAATTGTATGACCAAGGCGAATTCTCGAAAATGTTTGGATCTTGATTTTCTCAACATTTGTTGGATATAAAGGTGGAATTAATTGAGGATTAATGGAAGAGTAGTGTTGATGATGGTATCGTAGATTTCCTTCTGTAATTTTCTCTTTAACTATTCCTCCAAGGTATCTTTGAAGATCCAACTTTTCCGTTTCATCATCCATAATTAAAGGTGCAGAAGCAGCATACTTCGCCGCTCAATAATCTTTCTCACGTCATCACCGAGAATAGATTTGTTTGAATAAAGAAGCTCGGGGACTATTTTAGTTTTTAATTCATAAAGTCTATTTTCTAAAGTTGGGAGACCAGTTTCAATTATAATACTTTTTATGGGCGTCGTCCGAAAAGCATAACAACTTGCTCTGAGGGCTTGGTGATAAACCGGTTTAAGAATGTTGATATTAGATTTGCAGCTATTGCCATAAATTAGGGTAGTCAATTTTGCTTAAAACAAGCACTTTGGTAAGGTAGGCAATAGTGTTAATGTGCGCGTGGCTTTTCCAAGCAACGTACTGTATGAAATTCACCCTTGTTAAAGTAGACTTCTTTAACCGAAGACAGTGTGTTTTCGGACGATAATTGTTGGAAAACGTAAGCCCGAGAATATGGAGCGCCTGCACGTTTAGTACTGGTAAGTCGTTAACATGTACCAGTAGATTTCCTGCATTGCACATCTGTTTTGCGCATTTTTATTGATTTTTGTATAGAAATTTTAGCGCCTGACGACTTTGTCCATATGGAGATCCCTCGCCCAATAGATTCGAGGATGTTGATTGCTTTCGTGCTATCTTTTTCTTTTGTTAAAATGTACACATCGTCCGCGTACAGACAATGTTCAATTCTCGGTACGCGGCAAAGAATTTTACTAATTTCGTTGAAAGCGATGTGGAACAGCGTGACAGAAAGAGGAGATCCTTGCGAAATGCCATTCATTAGCGGAAAGGAATCAGAGAGATGATTGTTAATTTTAGCTTTAAACTGCCGGTGCGACATGAATGAGTTGATGCAGTTGAAGAATTTGCATCCAACATTCCATGATTTCAAGAGTCTTAAAATAACATGAAGACCAACTCTGTCAAATGTTGTTTCGAAATGAATTGAGAGAATTGTTACATGATTCCGTTCGGAAATTGCCTTACTCGTAAAATAATCAATATGTAAAAGAGCGTCGATGCACCCTCTACCCCGCTTGAAACCAACTTGTTCCTTTGTAATCAGGTTCTTGAACTCAAGAAACCAGGATAATCTAGATGCCATAATCTTCTCTAATACTTTTGAGAGGCAAGATAAAAGAGAGATTGGGCGATAATCCGATGCGTTGGAGACATTCTTTGACTTCGGTGTTGAAACAACTGGTGCCAGTTTCCACATGTAGGGTATATGGCGTGTCAAAAATACCATGTTATATAGGTCTAGTAATCTTTTTTTTCTTGAATTAGGCAGAAAACTGTTCATTTGGTATAAGATGCAGTGTAGCCCAGTCTAGTCCTTCCCTTCGAATTGGAGAGACAACTTGCAAGTTCTAAGGTAGATATGCAATTTTCCAGGGACATACCACATCTGTCAATATTATTTGAAAGAGAAGTTGGAGTCCTTTTATTTTCGATGAAAGCACAGGAGAAGTTGCTGCCACAGTATTCGGACCACACTTTTCCAAAGTAATTAGAAATCTCCTCTGCGTCAGTTAAAGCTCTATTGGGAGTGCAGATGGCAGAAATATCGTTCAAATTTGAAGTCCCATTGAGTCTGTTAATTTCGTTCCAGACAACTTTCATTGATGTATTTCTGTGAATTCTTTTCGAAAAAAGTTCGAAACTAAGTGCCTTCGATTTTCGTAATTCCTTCCTGAATAGAGCATTGGCCGTTTTGTATAATAACAAATACTCATGAAAGTATGGAGAATAAATTGTAGAGTTCTTGCTGAGAAAACGATTGCGAAGGTGGGGTATAGAGCGAAAGCACTGTAAATTTTATGTTTAAGATTATTTGTATCGGTACGGCTTGTATGTTGGAGCTAAAATTTATGCGGGGGACTAAGGGACTAAAATCATTTATGAGTGAACGGAGTTCATCAAAATTATTTATAAGTCCTTTAATGTTCCATTGTAGAATTTTAAAAACTTTATTTAATTGTAGCGACATGGAAACGAAGTGGTAGGAGGGTTAAGTTTCCATGTCATCGTCTCCATCGGGAAGGTCGCTATAGGAATTTTGCGAGAATAATTTGTTCTTAGCAGCAGAATAATCTGTACTTAGGTGCTTGCGTACATTTGAAGTGCAACGAGTGGGCACACGTGAATAATTTGAAATTGACGGTTGATTAAGGGATGGAAGATTGGATTCATTATAATTTGTAATTTGTTGACTAGAGTTGAGAGGTGGTGATTCTGGTGAATTTAGTTTATTAGATTTTAGGATACGTGTTGTTGTTTCAGTTTTTTCGATATTTGCTGTTGCTTTGATTTTTTCAATATTATATTTGGCTGGTGATGGAACTGGTTTCGCAATATGATTTTTGATTAATGGTAGAATAGATTTTTCATAGGAAGGAGTTGGAGTTAAAGGCTTATTAGGCACGATTTGTGAGGCAACAGCAGCGAAGGTATTACTTTTGCTAATTCTTTGGACTCCAGATGGATTTATTTCCCGGTATTTGCGTCGTGCTTCGCCCATGCTACGGTAATTTTCTGTTTTGATTTTTAGAATTTCCCACATTTGTATAAAATGTGGGCATTGTTTGTCTAACGCTGAGTGTTGATCATAGCAATTTATGCAGAAACTACGTGTACAGCTTTCAGCATGTGGAGGAAGACCACAATTAGCACATGATGGAGCACTGGTGCATCTTTTTGTCGTATGATCCAGGCGTTGCCAGTTTTTGCACCTCATTGGTTTTTTTATAGACCTCAGTCACTCCTTAACTGCCCATTTCGCGAACAATTTCATCTTCCGGCACATGCTTTAAGCACGGGGCATAAATTATCTCTCTAACTGAGTTCAGTTTTTCATGCAGTTTAGCGGAAATAGTACATAAATTAGCTAATGATTTCGAATTTATGAGTTTTTCGGTTGCGTATGGGTTCCCAGCGAGAAGAAGTAAATTCCCATCCCGTAGAATGGAGATAGAGTCTATAGATGTTGTAATGCAATCCAGGGCTTTTTTTTATAGCAAAACGGCTGATTGGAGAAATTGTTACGCTAGCATCAGTTGAAGAAATAACGATACACTTTTTGTCAATAGGTGTGACGTCACTGATTGGTAACACCGGAAAATCCGAATTTTTAATTTTTTTCCTTTGGGGGGATGTGTCAGCTAATAGATGGAATCTATTCGAGTTTTTATGTGGCGACCCCGGGGCCATTATACCTTATGGTTGTCTATTATTTAGTTATTTGTGAAATAGCCACTCACTTGAAAAGGTTTGGGAACTATGAGGATAATGTCAAATGCTTTCAATATTTTATTTTTTTATTGTATTTAGCAGAAACACGTACGGTATCCGCGATAATCAGTTTTAGCAAAAAGACAATGAAAAGACACGAGCTGAATGCACAACACAAAAACACCAAAACAATTAAAAAATTGCAGCCGAACAGAAAACACGCACTACTCAGAACACAAGCCGATGTCGATGTGAGAATTAGAACTACGCAACATACTTTGTACGCATATTTCGTTTTAGTTTCTATGTTTTTAAACATATGTCGGTTAATAACAATACATTTACCCTTTTATAAATATATACTTATCAATACATAATAATACATTTTTGAACATGTTGAAATTCTTTTTATAAACATGCTGCAAATCTTCGAGCAACATGCCTACTATTGAGTAGACATAATATGCGCCTATATGTTTATTTTTGCTTCTATATTCGAAATCGAATACCTAAACCCTCCCTTCCTTATTAATAGTTGCGATTAGCTGCTTTTATTATTTAGAGTTTAAGGGTTACATATCGTAATGTATTTATTTTGTTACCGACCCGTTACATGTACCTAACGATCTTGTGGTTCATACTTATTGTTGCCATGCGCGAAATCATATGCTTGTTTATTAATAGCTACGTCAGTACGCTAAGGAATCCACATTGAAATTTTGTTGACTTAACTGACAAACATTCTAATATATTTACTTTGACGGCATATATATGACCTATATGTTTTGTTACGTTCGCTTATTTCTGAAGTGTTACTTGCTAAGGCTAGCATATTGAATTGTTTTTGCTATGTTGAGATTAACGATGCACTCTAATATATTTATTTTTTTTACCTACCCATAATTTCCATAAATGAATGATAATACATTTTAGTTATAAGCAATAGGCATAAACTAATACCTGTATAAAAGATAGTGTTGATAAAGCGCATAAATAGGATAGCATTGATATATATATGATATATAAGATAGAATTGATATATTGTACACATACATCGTATAGTACGTGCCAGTCTATAACAGGCACAGGCAGAGCAACTGCGTAACGGGACAGCGGAGGTGTTCGCGACTATAAAAGAGCGTGAGTCAACACGCTTGGCCTTTCATTTCTATCACTGCAGCCGAGGAGGTAAGAGATGTCGGACAAAAGAATTCTTTGGGTTTGACTTTACTGATAGGGATAATTTTTTTTGACTTACGGATAGGCTATGGCAGGCTCAGCTTGATCGTCATCCCTGAATAACAGATAGAACTACTTGACCTTATTGATAGCGGATGGCAGGGTCAGCTTAGTCGTCATCCCTGAACAACGGATGGGATCCGGATTGGACACTCTCTCGAATTATTTTTTTAACGATTAGGGACAATAAAAGCAACTATAACATAGGTAAGAATGGACGAGTGGCCCTATTGGCCCAAAGTTGGCTACTGTAACATTTCTCCCGTATTTTGCAGAACTTCGATACCTACGGAAGACGGAAAGTAAATTCGGATAAAATAACTACGGGTAAGAGTCGTTTTTCGTTCTACGGAAATCGCATATCACATATTGGATATCTGCATACCACAATTGTATATAAGATCGTTTTCGTTCTAAAAATACACAAAATCGAAATTATATATTGAATTTACTGCAAACAATAAAGAAATAATTTATAAGAAAATATGACGTTTCAAGAGTTCTTATAAATTTCTTGTGAAGGGACTTCCTGGTAAGACTTGAGCATACCCATATTTGCTGTGTGTCCCACAAAAAATGCATCCGAATATAAGCGAGTGATAATCAGGAATACACTGCTTGTGGTGAATCCTGCAAAAACGACATGTTAAAGTCATACAATCGACTTGACATATCTCTTGATGATTCAAAAGGAGCATATCCCAAATTGAGTTAATTACGTACCTGTCATAAAAATAAACCCGAAACTAACGCTTTGAGTTTAGTTGTTACAAACACAAAACTAATAGTACTAATGAGCCGTCGAATGATGTTTTGAACCAAACATTTGAATGAAACAAACAGCTCAAAATGAATATGGAGGCTACATCATGACAATTGCGTGGCGACAACTTACCAATTTCAATAATACAGTTCCGCATTATCAAAACTCTTAGATCTGAACTGAGGACTTTGAATCTAAATACTGCTTAAACTTAGTCGAATTCTGATGATTTTTCACTTTCCACTGTATCACTTCCGATGCACTCTAGACCATCTACTAATCATTCACATTACGATTTGAATCCAGATAAAGTACTAAATATTATTTTCAATTGGCATTCAAACTTTAGTGGCAGTGAAAATGCAGGCTTGACATTCAACTATTTTCTGCATCGAACTCAAGTTCTAACTATGCAAAGTCTATGTGGAAATTTCGAGCTTTAATGTTGACATCTCCATTCATTGTTTGTAGGAAAAGCTTTAGGTTGGTATTGGAGATACCATGATAAGAGTCAGGTTCTTGAATAGGAAATCCTGTGCCGCGAGTTTAGAATTCAATTTGGGGTTCGGCATTCGAATCTGTACTTAAGAGGAATGGTTCGTGGTAGAAAACAAAGTTTAGTTGAAAAGTTTGACGCGTAGTATGATACAATCTTCCAACTGATTGAGCGACTTGAAACTCCTATAACTGATATAGAACATTAAAAAATTCTGAAAAGGGATTTACGTCCGGAAATTCGTAAGGAACTCTTTAACTTCGAAATCACATCCTTAGCGCGTTTAAGAGAATTTGTGTTGTTTCATGAGCTTCTATATGAAGGGTGAAATAAATATAATAGGTTCACAAGGGGATGAGCGAGATGATGATGTGGTCGACGAAATTAAAACATTGAATTGGTGTAATTTCTCGAAGAATGCTCATGGCTTCGAAGACTGCCTAGCGGATAGATGTATATTCTGGTATGATTCTGGAACTGCTAATATATTGAAACCAAATTGCCTAAGATGTTGCGAATCTCCAAAAAAAACGTGTGTGGAAGCTCTCTGCATCGTCCGAGGGTACCAAAGACATATAAATTTCAAATCGACTTGTCTCAATCAAATCTATTCCTAAGAAGACCTCGAAAATTTCGTAGAATGGTGAGGTTAAGATAACTCAATTAGATAATCATGATTCTTATGTTGGATCTGAAAACACTCCTCATAGAAATCTCAAACTTTACCATGTCCGTTTACTTGAATATAAAAACACCAAGCCCAAAATTTTTAATGAAACTTTGTGTGCTCTTTTGATTTATAAAAGACCTAAACGATTCGCCATCCGACTACGTCGTGACGGCAGTAAAAATGTTGCAATAGGTTGCTAAGCCACCGATGTTACATTTAGGGGTAAAACTAAATCTAACTAACTCTATTACCTTTTTTGTCAATTCCATCCGTGATTTTGTTCGAACTTCAAAACATCACTTCTGCGGAAATTTAAACACATCCTCGCTTTTTTACTCGTAATGAGCTCACGTAAAGTAATGACGATCATAATTTGATCGAAGAGGACATTGCTAATTTCCCATACCATCAATACAGACAACAATACAGTTAAAATTGATTAGAGAAAATATTAAGAAAGCCTATACTCGACATGCTGCCACCTACAATTTGCGTTCACGTCCAGTAACTGATCGCGTTGAACGTTTTCAAAAGGAATTTTGCCCAAAGTCGCTTAGTAGATCATTACAACGGCAGGCTAACTAATCAATTTGAAAAAGTTGTGGTCATTGCGAGACATGGTTCAAGTTATTACGAGCTCAAAAACTTAGGTACGAATATTTCACGTTAAAAACCTGCACGCATAATCAACTCAATGTGATTAGTTGCTGTCTAGCGAGGTCTGCGTTAGATAAATATTCAAGTACAAAGATATTTCTCTACGTAATTAGCCATAATACATGTGTCACGTCAGCTAGGGCTGTTCCCAACATTTGTCTCCAGCTGTTGATGATATCGTCTCTGCTCGCGCACAACACTTGTTTTGTAAGATTAGTTTTATATTTTTTTATAATATCTGGCACAAACGCAATCCTGCGGAAGGTCACATTGTTAATCTCCCTCGGTGAGAGATGGTTAACATGAGTTTTGACTGGAGAAAAAAAACGTAAAGCCCATATCAAGTGACAATTAAGACTTGTCAAAATAAGAGTAGTAAAAATAATAAAGTCAGGAATTCGAAATTCAAACAAATAGAGAGGATTATTAGAGGTATCACCATATCTTACAAAAAATTTTAGTATAGATGATATACAGCACATAAATATTAAAGATAATACCGAAATTCTAACATTTGCCATCATCAAATTAGCCGACATGAGCGTACCTGCTACGAGAATATTAAATTCACTCAAGTGAACAATTCGTGGTGATGCTTCTTATTCGGGCTATTACAAAATGCTTTGCAGATGGTCCTTCGTGTTTCTAAAAATATTTTTTAAGTATGTATTCGCAAGTAGTGGTTTACAATGGTCGTCGATCGGTGTGTATGTTTAAGCAGCACGAAAAGCCAGCACACCGATACGGTGACCCTTTAGATCGTTTTGTTTTATCCCGAATAATTAAGGTTTTAAGTGTTCTTGGTGAACTTCCTTAGACTTCGCGTCTGACCCTTTTGTTGTTCCCATGATTCTGCAAGCAAATAGGTTCCGTAACGGCAACCAACTATGTGAACCGGAAGAACCGATTATTAATCCCTACGTGTCCGTCTGATCAACTTTACTATGCCTGTTTCTCTACACCCGCTCGTTTAGGTATAGCGGCTAAGTTAAACCAGCTGACCCTTCAAACCTAACAGCCCTCTCAGTTGTTTAGGAGCAGCGACTAACCTACTTCTTATCAGTAAGATCGCGCAGTCAAAGTAAAAAAAGGAAGACTTTTCGTTTCAATCACGGATTTACTTATTTGGCTACCGTAATGTAACTGAGAAAGAATTTTGGTTGTGCATCGCATTTTCGTAGCCAGCGCCACCATCATTTACCGTCACAATATTGCTCACAGTTATGTTCGTACCTGTTATTAGCTCTTAAGAAGATTTTTCTGTGCACGCATTACAATGATTGTATTGCTTTGAAAGCATACTAAAGAAAGATGAACCCACGCTTATTATTTTGCGTGCATGAGTAATTATATTGGGTTCATGCAAAGTGTATGTATATCAATGAGAACTCTGTTTTAGCAAAAGTCAATGTGTATGCAAACCATTTATATTCATGTCTAGTATTAGTGCTATATACATGAACTCAGGAAAACCTATATGTATAAGAAAAGAAAGCAATATAAAGGCACAAGTGAGTATATTGAAAAACATTGTATATATAAGATGGAACATATCGCTAGCAACAGTTCCGCAGCAAAATTATTAAATACTGTTACGGAAATTCCAAATCCAGTTGATTCCAACTAATTGATTTTCCCACAAAATAAATTCCCTGGACAGTGGAAAACCAAGAGCGTTAAAGTAGGTTAACGGATTAAAAATGAAGGTATGAACTTAGGTAATAGTAATATGGTTGTAAAAATGTATATAAATAGAATATTTGCGGAAGACAGAGTTAGTAGCAAAAGAATATTTGAATTGAGAAAGAGAACAAGAATCTTGAAGTGAAAGCGTGGAAGTGTATTTCTCTTAGAAGAACCACGATCTAGCGATACAAATCGTATTCGAGAAAAGCCAATTTCGTAACAATACTATCCCAAGATATCCAATATACCAAACGATATCAAAACGATAAAAGAACTGAAACGCGCACATTTGCTGATATTTGTGCACTATGCATGTGTAAGACTACGGACTATGCACGTCTGTGTACAAAAATAGAATGAATTGAAAAACTCTGTACGTAAATGTTTAACGCTATAGAAAAAATATTCGTGTGGAGTTATGCGTGCGCTTATTTAAACGATTTCACGATGCGCATAAGCAACAGAACTTATAATTACTGATTTCTTTTGTGCTTGGCTGTTTTTGCTTTTGCCATTTTCAGGTGAGCATTTCCCTATAAACAAACTTTCATTCTTTTTGCAGAATTACTATCATTTTTCTATATGTCTATTCATTTATTGCGAACAAGTTTTTTTTATACTTACTTTTCCTACAATCTATTGTATATATTTTTCCTATCATTGTTATTATTCTTATTTAAAAAAATGTTATCCCAATTTCTACATTTTCATATGCATACTTATTGTAAAACTTTAGTAAATACGCTCATTTCAGTTCTTTACTCTCTCTCCCTTACGGTCTTTCATGTCCTTTGTTTATATTGGATGTCTTGGGATAGTACTTAATAACTTTGCTGCGTAAACGTTGCTAGCATAATGTTACATTTTATATATATTATGCTTTTGTACATGCTAAGAAAAAGGTAATTAGAATTGTAAATAAAAAAACAGTAACATACACAACATAAATTTTATCCATACTGGAAAATGTATTGGAAGGAGTGGTTGGGATGAATAAATACAAAGTGAATAGAGGAAACTTACTTTGGTACCAAGAGCATAAAAGCATTCATACATTGCTTGGACATTCGGCAGCGAAATAAACGGGAAACTCATTCGTTAACAGAATTCTTCATTTATTTCTGTAATAAAATAGCAAATCTGTTCCATGTAATTTAATGGTGTTCATGGAACTCTTTTTACGGAAGGGGTTCCAAAAAGAAATCTGAGATCCAAAAAAAGATTCAAATTTAAAAAAAATTAATGTTTTTGCCAAAGACCTTATTATTCTTCACATATTTTCACGATAAAGTATTAAAAATTACAGTTTGCTGTCGTACAAACACGTAATTTTTGGGGGAACCCACGGTGTGGTATTCAAAAAATTTATCTACCGGATTCTAATTTATCACAGTTGGGTTTTAAGTCAAACCACTATTGCCTACCAGTTCTCATCATAAAATTTTAAAAACTAGATATTGTTTTCATGTGAAAGCCAATTTTCACCAATATTTAGCAGAAGAGGGACTAAAAAATATGTTTATCCGATCGAAATTTTTTATACCAATTTAGTCAACCGAAATACAAGTACTTAGCGGTTTTCGTCGAGAAATCTTGAAAGTTGCAATTTTCTTTCATATAATGACCCCTTCAAAATAATGTTGTATGGGGAGTGGTCGCAAAGGAGGTCCGAAAAAATCAGATGCAATCGAATCACGATACACGTCAGCAACCAAATCTCGTCAAAATACCTACGAAATTGCAATTCGTTCAACACAAAACTATTTGAACAGATATCAGACGGAAAGAATGCCAGTATAATAGTATGACGATAAATCTGGCTAAAACTAAGTTGATGATGTAAGTTAAACCTCAATACTTTAAAAGTCGTCAATAATTTGAAAAAAACAACGTAACGATTGTTGATACGCAAGAAGAGTCTAGGAAGAAGGATATACAGGCAAAAAATTATGCAATAATTATCACAATACATTGGGTTCGGCTTCACCATAAAATTTAAATAAGCTTCGCATAGAAATAATAGCAACATCTAACAACTGTACAAACAGAACGACACTAAACCACTATTTATGTAACACTAATATACACATTATTCAACAAAGCACAATGAAAATTGCACACTTACAAACAGGTAAATAGATAATTTAATACACAACCTGCAGGGAAGCCCGCAGCTTCGCGGGTTCACTTCTGAGGACACATATAAACTACAAGGAGGAGTGCACAATGAGCAATCAAAGTTATAGTACCCGTAAACCTTAGAAAATTATGCTTGAATACTGAACATAGAATATAAAAAAAATTTAAATTACTATCACTATTAGCATACTATTAAAATTGCAATTATTATCATTATATCATATTAGCTAGATAACTATACATATACTGTATATATACTATATAACATATTTCATAGCATATAACATATAGTATATATATAGCTACATAACATATGTCGTTATAGCTATATAACTGTAGCTTGAACGGAACTGGTCGGAACGCAATGGTGGAAGTGTTGATTTCACAAGTACTAGTGGTGCTGGAATAAATAATCTAACTTCTGAGTGGAATGGCACACCAAACTGGAGAATTTTCAAGGCACTCTAGAAATACTGAAAACTGACTGTCGCAGCGGTAAAGGAGATATAGTGGCAGATTTGTCCATAAACACTACAACTTGATCAACTAATTGGAAGGATAATGACTTATCATTGGTGAACAATGTAGTGGTTCGGAAAATAGGAGTAGTGGGAGTAATAGTTGTGTTTTAGTACAGAGTTCTTTTTTGATTATATAAATTTCGGCTGCTGCTCTGGACATATAATAATAGTTCCAACGCGCCGAAATTTTAAATACTACAAGTTAATCGGTTTGCGGTCATTCTGCCTAAAACAGTAACCATAATGTGAACAAGCACGCATTAGATGACGACATCGGTTCATGTAAAGAAGTAGAAAGTGAAAAAATGTCTCATGAGTGTGATAATTTACATTGGCAAAATTCGCAAAGCGATACGGAAAACTTCAGACGCATTCATTAGATTGGTCAGCCAGTTCAGCGAACTGGCTGACCAAGGCGTTTCTATGAAACAACCGGATACTTCCACAGTCTAAAGTGAAGGCACCGTTTTTTACTTTAGATATCACAGAAAGGTACAGAGCCGAATATTTTAATGGAAACCTTTTTGTTCGGCGTGTCTGCGATATGCTCTTCCCTCTTTTGGGAGAGCTAATAGAGATCTGCAATGGTCGTATGCGTTTTACACACAGCTGTCTAGCACTTCTTTGCCAACCACTTTAATCCAATCCATCTTTAATAATTTTAACGCTCACCAAATTGAATAAATTAAGGCCAATATTTCTTTGCCGGTTGAGTCCACAAAGAGTGCTGTGAAAAGCCTAGTTAATGCAGTTGACATATCTTAGGTTTTACATGTTCACTTTCAAACACGATAAGAAACTTTTATGTCAAATCACGAAATTGAGGTTACTATTGAGCTATCTAAGAATATATGTTTTCAGCACTTAATTTCATTAGACAGAAAGGGGAAATGTTAATACCATCCGAATATTCCCCGAATTTTAGTCCTACCGGAGTCTTAAAACTCCCGCATTTTTTCACAGAACGTTCATAACAAACACGCCAAAATAATTCAAATTTTGTGGACTCTGATGATTTTATGATTCCGGCACAGCAGACTTCGCTGAATACTCAATTTTTTTAATTTGTCGTGTAATGACACAAATAAATTTCAATGCATTACTATGGATTATGTGGGACTTCACCATCAGCGACTGTAGCATAAGCTTTCCGAAAAGGAGCGATTAAATCGATTTGATAAAACTTAAAAACAGATCAGTGAACATATTGCAAGGAATGCAACAATAAGAAAAACCAGTGATTTGGAGAAAGAGTGCGCCACCAACAATTCAATTGCAACCTTGTAAAGCTATATTAGCACCCAATGCAAGTTGCTCTAACGGTAAGAATATTAAACTTTAAAAAAAAAATGTACATACCTCACCTGTCAATAAGTTTCAGAATGTAAGTAGCATTGCAAACATATCTTAGGCAGTTTCTTAAACATGTTTAATGCTCGACTAATAACTCACACAAACATGTAATTGGTTAAGAAATTAGCATTCTAAATAGAGAATATTAAAAGAAGGATTTACCTCAAACTTATTTTTGATACTTCCCGTACTCAATTTAATGAATATATTATCGATTGCGTTTATATTTTTAGGTCTACTAAAACCGTTTGTCCAGTTTTCAATATCGGGTCATTACAAATACTTATGCATATATTTGTAACTAGCGAAAGACGTAAAATAAAATTTGAAAGTTGTGAAAAACAGAAAAAGCATAAAAAATATTTGAAATTTAGTCCTCTAAAACTAATTATGTTTAAAATGGTCCTAGTCGTACTAGCAGTAAGGTTTCCATATACGTTCGTATAATTACAACTGATTATCATTTAGACACTTAACACGACACGAGACTTAACGTGACCTAACACATAATCAATAGAAATCCTCTCTCGGGACTTTAGCTAATTGAAATGTAGATAAATTAAGTGTCTAATTTTTTATAACTTTACAAAATTATGCAAGTTATGGTCCACGCTGATTAACAACAACGGCAACCCGGAATGCAAGAAAAACATGTGCTACCAACTGACGCTCACGATGCTGCTACATTTCCAGTCAAGAGCTTTGTTGAAATTCAAGCCGAAGCAACCAAACAACTAGTGAACGAGCAAGTTGAATTGTAACGGCGCAAAGAGGAACAAGTTATTGTACCTGCCACTAGCTTAAGTGGCATTAATTTCATTATTGTCACCTTTTTCACAGCCGCATATATTATAAACATATGGGGTGGAGCAAAAATTTGGTGCGGTAACTCAACTGGATTTTGGATGATGCAGTCGAATTTAAAACTGAAGTTGCCACAAATAATATGATAACAACTGCTTCTGGAGTGGCTCAGTCTTCGCAAAGACAACAGCAATCGAAAAACCCACCAAATCTATAACAACAGCAACAACAAACAGCTACCAAAAGCATCAAGAAGAGTCAAACGATACCTTTTCTGGATGATGTTGCCATTTCGTCATTTACTAAAAATTTGTCAAACAACGGCACAAAAAATTAACAGCAAAATACTTCCAAAGTTTTTAAATAAAATCGAACACAAACATCTGAAGAAAAGAAGGTTATTTGTAAGAGCAGTACCAGCAGCATCAATGCAAATCGTTTTGATTTCTACGAGATGAATTTTTTAATTGGTGAACTAAAAGCTCAAAGAACAGCCGCCTGAGTGGCCGAGTAGGCAAAGGATCTCGACTAATAACCTAATAGTCGTGGATTGAAATCTCAAGTGCGGTAGAGTTTTCAATAAAGCCTATAGTGTTAGATATGCTAGTGCTTTAAGGTTTTAGTGTCAGAATTTATTTCTCTGGCTAAATTAATAATAATAACAACATGAGTATTAAAGTGGATGGCAAGCACATGCTGGGTAATGAATGATATGTGGAATGGACAATGCTTTTCCTTCTGCTGTGCCCACTTTTGACTCATTTTTTACGGGGATCTCCTTATGAAGTTAGGGACGTATGTACTTAGGTCTGTTTTAGATTGTTTTCGTTTCTTTTATTTTTTATAAATACATGCTATTTTAGTGAAAACAAAGAATATGCAGACTTTGCCAAGCAATTCCTTGAGCAGGCAAAAACCTTAAAACACGCAAAAAATGCTCATAATGACGACTTGTATAAACCAGCTTAATGTATAACTCCACCCATTAATGATAACAGTGATAATAAGGTATACAAATTATTTCCAATCTGTAGTGAGTTTTTTTTCCCCATTCAGGTTTATAATTTATATATTAACTACATATATACATGTAACACATGCTGTGTACATACATCTAATAGAGCGAGCTGTTATCAGGTTACCTCCTGGTGGTGTTCAGCAAAAATTTCTTTAAAAGAAAAATTTTCTTCTGAATTTACTTATTTCGAAAACGTTCACATACATATCCCCGGACCTACAACGTTTAGCTTCTTTGATAAAGTTTCTTATCATAACAAATAAATAAATAAGATAGATTCCGCCTGTTATTTTCTTAACTTGTTCAGTATACAAATGATTTCGGAGCGGACATTTATTTTATAGATTCTGACTGGTGAGGTAGTGTAGCACACATATTATTTCTTTACAAAAATTCTATTATAAGGCTCGAGTCCCTAAATTGGACAATTTGAAACCCACAACCTCTGCAATATGGTGCATAGAATTTTTATTGGTGCTCGAGAGGGAGCCACCGTGTTTGAAATATTACTATTCATTTTATTTTCTGCGAATTGAATCGATAACCTCTGCGATATCCCAATAATTACATACTTACAAATTTATCATTTATATCGAAATCACAAAATTGTCTTAACATTTAAACACTATGCTTGTACCAGTCATTGCCGTGTTTGTCCAGAAAATTTCCGTTTCGTCTTAAACTCAAATCTTAGGTAGTTAAGATTTCCTCTCCTCTCGAATAATTTATTGGTACTATTGCTACTACTACTTTTTCTTTTATTTTTTTTTTATTTTTCATAAAACTAAATTATAAAGTTATAAAGTTATACAATAGTAAGTATATAGATCTATTTTTTTTGTTTTTGTTTTCTTCGTCACTTAACTTCTGTTTCAGGTAATGACCGTCTCAACTTTCATATTTTTATGTTTTTCCTTTCGTTACATAGTAAATATGTAGATAAATGTATACATAGGTGCATATATAACGAACTCTTGGTTTTCACCAAGAAACGTTGCCACTAGCAGTGCAATTGCAGTAAGAACCTGAAGACAGTAATATGTGGCTTCGACATCTCTGCCAACTTATTCGCTTAGAAGAATAAAAAGAAAAGAGAAAAAATGAAAGTTATAAAAGCGACACAAAAAAGTTTTTTCGCAAAGGAACTACATGCTTTCTGATTACTAAAGAATGAATTCTAAACAAGAGTTTTTGCGAATACGCCCTAAATAAAACTACGATCACGAAGATTTTTTAACTTGTATTTGATTAATTTAGTTAATATACCTATTTCACTAATCCAAATAAAGATGTAACCACGAAAGTATTTTGATGAAATGAATTTGCAAACATATTAATTGTTTGTCTGCTTGGGATTTTCGTGAATGACGTCATTTAGGTTAGTAAAAGATACCCAATTTGTAGAATGTTACGGACAGGTGCACAGATATTTACTTTCATTTTTCCTAGATTGCAAGTAGAAAATATTTTTGGCATATTTTGCACGCAACTTGGCTTTCGTGTAAGCTATCAACGTTGAGAATATACGATGATTCATTTATAAGCATATAAGTAACAGTTCCCCAGCAGATTCTAAATCTAGTCACCATAGCTGGTCCAAGTCAGTTCAAACATTTTGGGAGTATTATTGAGCGTAGTATTGAGACGTGGCATAGATCGGCAAGTGTTGCGGCTTTACCGAAGCCGTCTACTTCTATAGTAATATTGACATTGGTTCACTGCTCCGAATAAATACAGAATATTGGTTGAATATTCTGTCTGTTCCTATTAATTATTATGGCATATTTTGTGAATATCGTTTCATGAATAAGGGTGCAATAGTGCATTGCTCCTATTTTGGGGTTAAAAAGTTCCAAGTGGTAAACACAATGCAAAACCGCGTTGCCACATTATATTATGAAAATATGTAAGCAAAAAAGTAATGGGCCTGATACAATAAGGCGTTATTCCTAATTTCGGGTTAGAACCGACTTTGCCGACTTTTTGCAAAACTTTATGGCAATTGACGAATCATATGGTTGTGCATCTATACATGCAAATAAAACAAATAGTAAACAATGCATAAGAAGAAATAACGGCTTTACATTAAGAAATTATTTATCTAATATATTTTTACAAATTTTCGCTAATCTCGATACGGTCACTATCACTAGATCGTGGATATTATTTTCAAGACAAATGCACTTGAGAATTCTTTTAACTCCAAGTTTCTTTATTTACAATTTATTCTTTAAGGCTAGGATTATTTGGTAATGACAAAACAGAGAAAAACAACATAAAAAACGATAATATATGTACCCATTACAAAGTGCAATTAAAATTTGAAAAGAGTGGAATAAAAACTTTTGATTATTATTGAACACGTCGAATAAATATCTATTTCAATGTTTGTGTTGTATTTTTCCATAAAGTCCCACTAACATCAAAGGTTTAAATACTTGAAAATATAAAAAAAAAATATCAAATTGAAGAACATGTAAAAATTGTTATATTGGGGGTTGACGCCATATTGAATTTTTCATCATTATTTGATCTATTATTATAGAAATGAAGACATGATCGAAAATAAAAAAGTGGACGAAAATAAAGGCGGAAAATGGTAAAGCATCACTATGCTACAGTGGCGAACTTTTCATATTATGGAAATTGGGTAAGTATGAAATACAAAAATATTCTGCTGTAAATATATTCTATATGCGATAGTAGTCTCACAGTGGTTATGTGTAAATATGCCAATAAGTTGATTAAAATGAAGGATACTGCTGAAACTATGCAAGTTATTGTTTTACCATTTGAGCATAAAACTATATAGGAACATATTATGCGTAGTCCATAGATTGTTTTGTTCGTATCTTTGGCAGAAAAATAAGAAAATAGTTTGCATAATTAACTAAGTTAAAAATGATAAACTGAAAAATGTTTTCATCTAACAAAAGTTGTAACTTTTCCATGTTTGATGGATAATTAAGTTGATTAAATATGAATACATTGTATTTAATTAAAGAACAAATACTAAAACAACTCTCAATTTACACTGCGGCGGAAGTTTGGTGATTGAACTCTAAGAAAGGCAAAGAATACGTCGAACGTATAAATACGCGAGGTTTTAGTTCCGGAATATCAACTTTACGTAGCTGAGAATACAGCAAACCCAGCCCAGAATACAGCAAACCCAGCCATACCTGCAGTCGCTTTGCGACAGGTATCAAAAACAGAATTAAATGTATAAATAAAATAAATAAATGTATAAAGAATAAATTTAGCATATAATATAAGAGAGTCACTAATCTGAGAAAGGAAAAAATTAATCCTCACGAAATCACCCACCCGACTAGCTCGGCAATGATACGTGCGAAGGTACGACCTTCGAAGCTCTTCAAGTAGCACTTGAGAGTGCCCCTAAGAAAAATAAAAAAATTCTGACGGACTGGGAAGATTTAATAGACAAAAGTTGCAATTCATTTCTTAATTTTTGTTGGTAAAATCATACGTTTTGCGTTGCCTTTTCTTATAAGACTATATTAAAGTGAGGCTGTCTATTGTGTTTCCCACTTTGGAATTTTTAACCTGAAAAGGGATATGGCGCTTTATTGAGTTAGGCCTGTAAGTTTTAGAAAGAAAAATAAATCAATATAAATACAAAAATATACAAAACTACAATAAGAAAGTTATTATGAAAGCTTATACGCTTTTTTATTGATTAGTGAAAAAGATTGGAAATGTTTAGTGAAAAAATTAGAAAAATAAGAAAATATTAGTTAGTCCACTTTTATAACACGTAACATATGTCTTTTTATTTTATTTATTTGTATACATACAAAGTCATATGACTTACCAATTGCCAAAGAGCTTTGTAAAATGTTAGCAAAGTTGAAGTCCTATCCCGCAAATACGAAAAATGGATCAGGCGTATTATTCTGGAGTATTATTGTTTTATATTGCTTTCCTTAACTTTGTGGTTCATTCCTTTAAATATTCCATGAATTAGTAATTTATTCTTTTGCATTTTTCCTTCGTACACATCAAATCATATACTCTGTATCCATCTCGAATTTAAGCATTTCTGAAAGTGACATATTTCAAGGTTTAAGGTCGCTGAAATATAAATATCCGCTTAGACCAGATCGCATTCCCTCGTGTATACTGAAATCATGTTCTGACGAACTATGTAGTGTTTTCGCCTTGATGCTTAAAAGGAAGATCAACAGTTATCAACTTGTTAGAGCTTACTTCCCTTATTTTCAAAGCTTTTTCTAGTGGCGTTTACGAAACAGATGTAAAAACAGATTTCAGTAACGCTCTTGGTTTAGTCAGCCATACATTATTGGTCCTTAAACTCCAAGCTTAGGGTTTTTCTTTATACTTATTGAAATGGAAAGGCTCTTATCTTCATAATAGGTCATTCAGACTTTCTTGAAGTCAGGTATCCATCAAGGGAGCCACTTAGGTCCCTTTCTTTTTGTCTTATATATCAATGACCTCCCTTCAGTGATTAAGTTCAGCCATATCCTGATGTACCCTTATTATTCCTATCCTGTATATCAATGACCTCCCTTCAGTGANTATATCAATGACCTCCCTTCAGTGATTAAGTTCAGCCATATCCTGATGTACCCTTATTATTCCTATCCTGTATATCAATGACCTCCCTTCAGTGATTAAGTTCAGCTATATCCTTATGTATGCTGATGAAACGGGATTGTTTTCCGCGTTTAACATGGAATCATAATTACATTTTCTGTTCGATCTTGACAACTTGACAACATGGTGTTTCAAAATTTTTATGAAATTAAGTGTGAAAGAATGCAAGAAGCGTTCCTTCTCTATTTCATCAATTTACGCAAATTGAAAAATGTGCATTCATATATTGATTTATTGATTTATTATTTACTGATTTATTGATGAAGTGTGTTTCTATCTATCTCTGGCTTTCTTATCTACCAGCCGCGAGACTGAGGTGGCTCCACGGCCTACATGGCAAAGTTCTGCGGAACAACCAACTGTCATTACGGTATCAAAAGTTCAATATTCGGCACGCGGTGATTAAAAGGGAGCAATAAAGCGGTAGTGTAAACGGCGTTGCTTTTCTTGACTGAATTACTAAACTTTCTGTGAAGCGGACACCTTGATAAAGACGGCTTCACCTGTGTAGTAAGGTCTACGAAACGAAATGTTGCTGTCATTCTTTTGGTTAATAGTGGACTTTTCGTTTGCTCTATTTTTAGTGCTATTTTTGTTGCCGTTATTGTTATGTTTGCTATTCTTGTTGTTATCTTTATAGTCGCCATTATTGTTGTGCTGTACATTGTAGTTGCCGTCGTTGCTGTTTCGTTACACATGCCCGCAAATACGGCTACGGCCTTCCAATTATAATTATAAAATTTTAACATATCATTGTCGTCTATGCTTCGGATTCCCGTAAGTACACCAGGTTCCTTTTGATCTGTGCGGCGTTTGGAATTTGCAGTCCTTCCTTTGAAAAACCAACTACTTTCTGATATGCTTATACTGAAAAGAAAGTCACTTGATGTTGTGCTTATGGATTGTATTGTTAATTTCAAGTTCTATAAGCGGTAACATTTTATCAAAAGTACAATTTGTATCTACACTTGTCGATGTTAGATGCAGTCAAAACTTCAGATGATTCGTAGATAGAACTAAATAAGTTCACTATAATTTAATGCTAAGCTTCTGTGTGTTTGCAATGCCTTAGGAGTCCGTTGCATACTCGGATTTATAGACTGATTTGCAATGTGCCTCTTTTTGTATGTACTTGCTTTTTCTTCTGTTTATTTGTACACGAATTTTCCTATATTTTTTATCTTTTTGTTATATTTTATAAGAGTATTAATAATGAGTAGATTTATCTTTAGGAGTCAATCTAATTTGGCTGTTTATTCATGTTAACTGAGTTTCATCTGTAAATATAATAAAAAATCATCACTTTACTGAATATATGGGTCTTATCGCCAACAGGCCTATCCATTCTACAATATAAACAAAAAAGAGGTAAGTTAAACGTTGATAAATGTTATTATTAAAAATTCAAGTAAGGGTGGGGAACTATGTACACATGAGGCGGAATGGTGCTTTTGTTCATACTGCGTTATTTGGCGAGGAACATCAAGATTGACGAGAGGGGAACTTTGTAAGCCACACATGTGCTCTGCGGGACATTACCCAAGAATATGTGAGTAAATAATTTTGTATATTTGTCGACAATGTGTATAAAAATATGTATGTATTGGTGGAGGCTAATTTTTGCAGAAGTTTCGTGTGTCAAAAGCGGTTTTTGAATAGATATTAGGGAAGATTGGTGCGAGTGATAGGAGGAGGATAGTTTCAGCAAGTAAGTTTTGTTTTCAGAAAAGTGTGAGGAGATCAAAAAGGGCAGTAGAGCAGTGAACAACCAGTTTAAAAACGTGGAAGATTAATTAAGAGGACTGCGAGGTCAACGAACGTGCCAGAAATTTTTATTTAAAGAAATAATATAATTTCACTTGTAAACGATAATTTATTTAATATTACTATGCTAGAAATAGTTAATTAAAGAGTAATTTGAATAAATCGTGAGTTAAGCTGTAACGAATTTTAAGAAAAAGAAGAAACAAAGATAAAAATTTAGATGTAATCGAAATGGTAAACTTATTTTGAAGAAAGTACATCTGCACGCTCTTTTTGCTTTACATATTTAAAAGCGATTTCTTTGTATTTATGTACTTAAAATTTATGAACCCGTTTTTTTTAATGATTGCCTTTATTATGGAACGATGAACAAAATTAATGAACAAAAAAAACAGCGCAGACAACTAACATCAAAAAGTTGATGAATAAAGAAAATAAATATAGAAAGGAAAATACCGAGTTTTTATATATTCGGACATTGGAAGAAAAATTTTGTAAGAGGTCCATTAAATACAAGTCGAAACAATATTGAGAAGAATTCTTTCAAACCAATGGTGAACATCTGCCTGTACTTGGGGGTCTAGTCAAAACTTTTGTGTTGTTCTTCATAACGTTAACTGCTGGTCGCCGTCTTCAGACGCTCCTATTATGCAATCCTATTCGATGTGTCGCTGCCGTTTTTGTCATCATCACTGTCATCGCCATAATCGCCTTATTGTAAATTGTGGACCCTCCTGGCGGAAGGAGTTGTAAGAAAATAAGGTTAAGCTAGAGTATCATAATGTTACCTAAAAACTAAACATCCTAAAGGTTCCGCGAAGAGCGGGTGTATGTGTGTGTGTGCGAGCATAGGAAAGTGACCATGAGTACTGACTAACACACAAAAGAACTTTAGTAACGGACAACAAGACTAGCGGAAACGACAGGCCGTAGATAATTCTTAGCTTACAAATTTTTGATATAATATATATAAAAAAATTAATAAATAAACCGTTTTTTTCATATCATTTTCCGTGTTTATGTGAGCGTAGCTGGAGTAGCTAAGCCTAGCTAGGCGAGCTAGCCTACAAGAAAACAAAAAAAAAAAACTCAAGCTTTACACTAACTACATTACAACGGTTACTACACTTGTACCGGAAATGATCGCCGGTGCCTGATTCTTCAAATATTGTAACAGGTCATATTGGAAGGTCTCCGCAGTTTTTTCCGCAAATTCAAGCTTCTTTTTGTATACTTCTCTTTACAAATTCCAAACTGTCATGTGGATGATGTTTAGTGCCCCTGGTATTTCCTGACGGCTTGTGTGCCGGTCTTGCCACACCAGTTGCAAAATTTCATCGAGTTTTTCAATGACTGCAAGATGTCTCTATGACATCGAAATTTCCGGAACGGAACCGAGGAAATCACTTCTGGATCGTTCGTTCATTCACAGAATTTTCACCGTATGCGTCACAAATTATCTTTCTTTTTATGTTTTCATATTTTTTATAGTAAAAAAGCGCCACGTAGCGTATTTCTTCATATATATCACTCATTTTCAAACCAATATAACTTTTTACACAACCAAAGAATTGTAGAATTATAAATGTCACCTTTTAAGCACATGACAATCAGGTGAGTGTTGCCCAATATATAGGTAACAATACCATATTTCCATATGACTTATTATTTTTTGTCTTATGTTTCAAAATGTTTTTTTTGCTTCAGTCTAGTCTCTACGTTCTGTTTTCGATCTATATTTAAGAATGCTTGTTAAGACGACAAAAGGATTTCTTTCTAATTGTTGATGGCTCCGCTACATGTTTAGATTCACAAAATTGCCAATTGTAGTAGCTCCAATAAATGGTAAATGTTAAGGATCTATCTATTCTACTCGAATTAAAAGAGCGAAATCCACGCACAAATATTCCTGTGGATAACATCAAGCAAAGACAGTATATGCAAATTCTCCTTACAGAGGATACATTGCCCACGACACAAATCGATGATTCATTTCAAACTCTACTTTACCTATTACACATGACTGATCCTAAAAAAAGCAGAACAAGAGGAGGCAAAAAGTAGTTTCTGTGCTTTACCCTGCGACATTATAAGATAAAGCCGTTTTGAAAGAAAATATAGATATTTCAATATTTTGTTCAAAAGTCTTAGGGACTTCTGTCCAATATATCGATAACAGTAATAATGTTGTTAATTAGCTGCCATTTGAATGCTTGCTCTTTCATTCTCATTATTTATGTAGGCTAATTCTGCTAATGGTTTCTTGATATGACACCGCATTCTCTCAAATGTTTGCCAAGCAGAAGCATATACAATTCCTTACTTTTAAGCTTGCATGTACGAAAAAAGACCAAGCAACAGGTATGTATGTAGCAAATATAATTGAACTTTTTTTCATCGTTTATTTTGAAGGACTGATGAATCCTAAATGCTTTGCTTGCCAAATGTTTTGAAAAATTTCAATAAAAACTTTCGTGTCAACAAATACCAAAAAATTTTCTATTATTAAAAAAAATCACGTTGTACTTTATTATATTTATCTTTGTCTAATTTACTTATTTTATTTATATATATATTAACTTTACATATGAGTTATTCTACACCGCGTCTATGCACTGTGTTATATTGTTTATATTCCAGAATTAAACTATTAAATATACACACAAAACATTAAAAACTAGTTATTAGTCCTAGCGTATGCAATTCGAACAGTTTTTAATTTTTTCGATTAGTATACTCTAAATTGGTATGTTATCGGGTCAAGAATTTCGAATTTTTATGCATCTAAGACGTTAAGACATTAAGACGTCCAGTAAATGGAATTAATGCTCGCTGCAGTCATGGTGGGTGGTAAACCAAACGTTCGTTGCCTCCATGTTCTTATCAAAGATTAGTTTCCCCAATACCTAATTGAGGTTTATTTCCATCATGCTGTGCTACGTATATTTCATATTTCCACCAGTATATTTCAAAAAAGTTGTCAAAAGATTTGCCAAAAAGATGTTTTAAAATTGAACAACCAAGTTGCGCGGGAGTTTTCTCGCCAAACAATAGCTAAAACGAAATCGATATTATTAGAAACACAAGAGTATTTGGAAGGCCTCATTGTTAAGGCTAAAACCAGAGTGAAAATGTTTGAACGCTTTGTAATAACAATAGCGTCCAAGATAAATTTCGTAGAGGATATTTTTAGTGGGCATGACGAGGTAATTTTTTTCCCATGGAAAATTAAACTAGGCTAGCTTCGAAAATTTTTTCGGAAAATTGAGATCTGTTTAGGAAGCAACTCACGTCTGCCAGTGTACGAAATAAAGTACCTTGTGGCGAGATGGCAGCTTATGAAGATTCTTGCTCACAATTCGACAGCGCAAATTTTAACTGCAAGAGGACGAGGTTCTTAGGTTAAACTATGGATCGGCGAGAAGAAATAAGGGAGAGTCTCCAAGTGACTAATAAAGACGGGCATGTGAACGTATATTCATTGGAATCAAATAATCAGTTAAGTGCTTAGGACGTCGTTGACAACACTTATCTATAAAAAAACGAATTTAATATTGGTTATGACGATGAAGCAGGCACATCGGAAACGTCTATAACGAAATAAGCGGAAGAACAGACACAGAGATAGTTTCTAGGATACACCATATATGCAAATATCTCAAAGCTTATATCTTCATATCTACAAAATTCCAAAGTTCAAGTCTTTGAAATATAAAGCTACAAATGTGAAACGTACGTAGCAGAATGTTATGAAAATATATAAGTTAAGGACCATTCCAACAAAGCTCGAATTTACGGACAAAATAAACAAAAGTTTTATAAACAATGAGTGTCATATGAACTCATTGTAAACATTCTCACCCATATCCTATAACACCCTACCATAAACATTTCCCACCAATATCCCATAGCACCCTACTGTAAACGCAAGTGCTGGCTGTGAATAAACCGAGGTTTCGTTAAAGCTTAATCTGAAAACAACAGCTAGTCTCTTCATCGAATTGTAACCGCTAGTTCCTAAAGAAAAATAAAAATCTTGTTAAGTAAAAATAAACTAAATTAAAAGCTTGCATTTTATTACAAGAAAAGGAAGAACCCAAAGGTAAAAACCTATTTAACTTATATAATATATATATATATAATTTAGGTGTTATGAATTTTTGATAAGATTATGGAGAAAACTAACGTTTGCTTTACCACGGACGATGACTGCAACGACCATAGATAATATGAAGAGATACCTTGTAGAATAACCCATGTGTGGTAGGGAAAATTAGATGAAATAAGCCAAATACATAAGTAAGCAAAATTAATAAATATATACAGTGAGTCTCGTTAACATTGGGATTTTTCTCTCGACAAAAAATAAAGTCTTGTGGAACCTAATCCATCGTCCAAACATAAAAAGTTGTTTTATTATTTTGTACTACTAGGGAATACATATTAATATATTAAAAAAAACAAGCAAAACATTAATCCAGTACACAAGAAAATTAGTTAACTTCAATAACTCAAAAAACGTAGCGTCATTAATATTGCGTTTTTTCATATAAGGAAGGATGCGAAGAAAAAAAAACAGCATATTATTAAAAATTAATATTTGGTGGGGTGTCCTTTTTTCTCAATGCATATCAAACTATAACATGACCATTGCCATGCTTGCCTTAAGGCGCTAGTACAAGAACGTAATAGGAAGCAAAGACTAAAATTTATCAGGGAAAATGCCCAATTCTTAGTGGAATAACGTTATATTTGGTCTGATCAGAAAATGTAATGAAAAAAATAAACTTACAAACGTGTTCCTGAGGTCATGTTATAGTTTGGTACGCATTGGGCCAATGGCGTCGGAAAATTGGTGTTTATGAATGGCATTGTAAACAAGGAGGGTCCTTTAAGAATATCGAAGGAAAATTTGAAAGAAAGAGCGAACAAACTTGGTCTTTCGGAAACATTCAAATTCTACCAAGATAACGACCTCAAGCGTAAATCCCGCTTAATTCAAGAATGGCTCTTATACAGCTGTGCCAAAGTGCTTAAATCCCTCGAAAAATCACCAGGCTTGAATCTCATCAAAAATATGTGAGGTGAATTGGGCCGCCATGTGCGAAAACACTCAATCCCATGCGCCCGAGACATGCAAAACAGGCTAAAAGAAGAAGGAAGGAATATTCCTGTTTACTAGAAAAATTACACAAAATATATCAAAACTTTTAAATGACATTATTAAGCACAAAGGATACCCCTCCAAATATTAATTTTTAATATCATGAAATTTTATTTCTTCGTACCCTTCCTTATAAGAAAAAAAACAATATTAATGACGCTATGTTTTTGAAGTTGTTGAAGTTATTTAATTTTCTTATCTACTGGAATAAGGTTTTGTTCGTTTTCTTTCTATACTTTAATATGTATTCCCTAGTACTATAAAATAATAAAAAGGAAATTATTTTTGGACAATGGACTAGGTTTAACAAGAGTTCACTTTTTATCGAGTGAAAAAACCCAATATTAACGAAGCTCACTGTAATTAAAAAGCACTTAATAAAATAATGATAGTATGATGTAGACCAAATGTTACTGTGTGTCAGTTACAACTGATTGAGTATAATAATCATATGAATTTTCACCCTGAAGGTCAATATGTTATTTACGTCATAATAATAATAATTGATGGATTTCTGCATAAGTAAGAAAGCTTTTTGCATTTGTACTACAAAAACATGGCACAATGGAACATACTTGAAAAATTGAACGAAATGAAATAGAAAGGATGAAAAAAAAGGTACAAAAAAGAACTAATTATCGAAAAGTTTAGAGGTCAGTTTAAAGTTAAATTTTTTTCTGTATGTGGCTGTATATATTATTCTTCTTCTTCTTTGTGTTACTTATTATTTAAAGTAGTTTTATTACGGTACTACCAGGTGTTTGTCTGTAAGGATAACGTACTCGAATGATTCACATCGATTTTTCGTTTGCCGTTGATAGAACTGCGTTCGCCTCTGTTACAGTGTCCTCTTCGGTTTTGATTTCAGGCGTTAGAGGTAAAGTATATTGATCTAGTTGCTTAACGGAATAGCTAGCATCAGTGTTATCATCAATATTTGTGGCATTAACAGTGGCAGTGAAAGAGACTGATCTTTTGCGCTTGGGTAAGCGTAAGACATTATTACTGTCAGTTGCTACTAGTAATGCAGAGCCATTAGCATCGAACGTCCGTTTGCTATTCGTGGGTTTATTGACCGAGTCAGATTTGCGCAAATCCTCTGGTTCAAAATGTAGTAATTTCGTATGGGAAAGTGGCCGTGGAGATGATACTTGTTTATTGTCCAGAACTGCTTCAGTCGGAATGGAAGATAAGTTCATCTCACAATCTGTTGGTTTGGTGTTATATTGTTGGTTGGCTTGGCTGGTCTGCAAATGATCTTTTTGGTGATGTTGATAATGTTGCACAACGTATTGTTCTAATTTAAAAGCATCTGAGTAGTTTTGCTTTTCCAAATTTTTAAGCAATAATTTGTCGTTATTGGATATGAAAGCAGCCACTGTAAAATTCTTATGCTGATTCCGTGGCTGTTGTTGTTGCGACTGGTGCTGGTAATAAGAAGGTTGACGCCCTTGTTGAAAGTGAGCATAACTATTAGCAGTTGTTCTGTAAGCAATAAAGTAGAGTAAAGAACAATTAAGTAGAGCAAAGAGCAATAAAGCAGAAATAAACTAAAAATATCAAAAGTCTCTTAACGATATCATATAGCAATATTTTTAAAGTTCGGGGCAAGTTCATTATTATAGCACTTTTATTTTGTTTGTCTAAGTTTACAATGTATAAATTCACCATAAAAAATAGAAGCCCCTGATGTAAAAGAGACAAAATTGGCCTTAACCTTTTTTCTTGGACTGATGAGATAGATAAGAAGTTTGAGTTTTTAGCTTAATATACGGAAAAAAGTAGTCAAAAAATGCCATTTGCACGAATTTAATCCTTTTACACACAATATCAGAAACAAAATGGCCCAAAATAAAATGTGAAAGTTATTATTATTATTGTAATTATATTAGTAGGAGAAATAAAGCTTAGGGCTGACGTCTTAAAGCATCTAAAGGCTATCAACTTTATTGAAAACTCTACCGTACATTTTAGATTTGAACCCGAGACCACTGAATTGTTAGTCTAGATCCTTTGTCTACTCGATCAACTAGCTGGATAAGAAAAGACAGTTTAGCAAACTTACTTTATAAGTTCTACAATAAACTCATTTAGGAGCACTTCGTGCCGTTTTTCACAATCGATGACTCGCGTAATTTTAATAAAGCTAGTCCAATTATGCCAGCCAGGTGGCAGATGAGGATGTGCTAAATCGCTCAATGTTAAAAACGGGCCGCTCCCTAGTCAACCTTATTCATCTTAAGATTCGACTATAAAAGACAGTGTTGAATTTTCTGAATAAAACTGAGTCCACGAAGAAATTGGATATTTGGATACCATATTAATTAACAACGAAAAATTTAATGAACGAAACTTTGGTCCGCAAATCAATGTCACACGAGAAGTGGCCCTGCTTGCGACTATTTCGCTTATTCAGCTGCAATGAATAGATTTAATTTTCTAAAGCACCATTGCAGACGCCTTCAGTTGGTAAAACCCTCAATGTTTGCTAATCCTAAATTTTTTAGGTTTGTTAACTCCAAAAGCAAAATCTCCATAAATGTCTCGCATGTTTCTCTCAAGTCGTCAGATGATATTGCAAGCTCAAATCTTTTTGCTAAATAGTTCCGACGAAATTTTTCAATTGCTAATTCCGATTTAACTGTAAACTACCCATATCCGATAACTAATTCGGTTTCAATTCCTAATTTAGTCATTTCAGAAAATGACGTTTTAAAGGGGTTGAGCTCTCTAAAATATAGTTGTGCGCCTGGGCTTGACGGAATTCCATTATGTATACTTAAATCATGCGCTGTCGAGGTATGTGGTGTTATTTCAAAGATTTTCAACCAGTCCTTGAATTTAGGCGTTTTCCCTTTGTGTTGGAAAAGTAGCCTCCTTATTCCTATTCACAAAAGTGGAAGTAGACAACTCGTTGAGAACTGCAGAGGCATTGTTAAGTTGAGTGTCTTACCTAAACTGTTTGAGCGAATTTTTACTCAGCATTTGGTCTTTGCCATCAAATAGTATATTTCTCCATTTCAACATGGCTTTCGAAAAGAAAGATCTAATGTCACCAATCTGTTAGAGTTTACATGTCACGTTTTCAAAGCTTTTTCTAGTGCACTGATGTCATATACACTGATTTTAGTAAATGCGTTTGTTTTGATTAACCATAGCTTACTGATCTTCAAACTCCAAGCCTCTGGCCTCCCTTTCTATTTAGTGGAATGGATAAGCTCTTATGTGCACAATAGATCATTCAGGGGTTTGTTTAACTTCATCAACTCATATGAATTGCCCGTGATGTCTGGCGTATCTCAAGGCAGCCACTTAGGACCCATTTTATTTAACTTATACATTAATGACCTGCCGTCGGTGATCTTAATGTATGTTGATGATTTGAAACTGTTTTCTTCCTTTTCCATAGAATCGCAATCACATCAGCTTCAAATTGACTTGGATAATTTGTTTGCATGGTGCTCGATGAATCTTATGAAACTAAATCTAAATAAATGTAAGAAATTTTCTTTCTCAAGAAGGAAGTCATTCATTAGTCAGTAGTTCATTGACTCGCACAAGTTGGAGGACGTTGGTTCGTTCACAGACTTAGGCCTTCTATTTGACCATAGATTACGTTTTAACTTGCATATTGAGCTCTCGTTAAGCAAAGTTAGATCCGCGCTTGCGGTGGTCTAAAGAGCTTGATGATCCCTACATTACGAAAAGGCTGTACATGTGCTTGAGTATGCCTCTGTTGTGTGGTCTCCTTCCTATAAGTGCTATGTAGATTCAATTGAATCAATTCAAAAGCAATTCTTGCTGTTTGCCCTTAGGAATTTGGGTTGGGACCCGATTGCCTCTCTTCCCCCATATGAAAATAGGTTGCCTCTGTTATCCTTACCGTCGCTTGAGAAACGCAGATTTGTTCTTGGCGTTTCCTTTTTAATCAAGGTAATAAATGGTACTATTGACTCGCCCGCATTACTTGGTGAGATAAGCTTTAATGTCCCTAACCGCTTCTCTAGGCGCTTCACCTTCATTAAGCTTAGTCAATGTAAACACAATTATGAGTTGTTTAGCCCGCTCAGAGTTGTTTGCAGGAACCTAAATTATGTCTATCACTTGTTCTCAATATCGGATTCTTTAAAGTCTATTAAAGCAACTTTGCTTAATATGCGCAATCTACCTTTGTCGTACTTAAACTAACTTGCATTCGTACTATCTCATTGCTTTTTTTTATTTTTCGAAAATTATATGTTGTTGTTTAACGTGTCGGTTGCCTAGCTTATGCATGTTTGCAATGGTTTAGGCGTTCACGTGCAACCTGAAACTATTCTTGTGGCGGGTGTGCTTCTGTGCTAGCTGGGTACATGCTTTTTTTTCTTTCTTATTTATTTATACATGAATTATTATTTTAAATTACTTCGTTTTTATTATTCTTTTTCCATATCTTCCTATATATTTGTTACTAGTTTTTAAAATAATTAGTATAAGATTTAGTATTAAGATTTACTTGAATCCGACTGTTAATTTGGCTTAGTTGAATTTCATGTATAAGTAAGATATTTGATTTCAGATGACTAATCTTTGTTCCTATTACTTATATAAAAAGGACGTTCCGGTCCATAACGAGGACTTCATATTCTGGTGAATAAAGTCTATCTAAAACTTTCAAATAATAATGAATTCTTTCCATTTATGAAAGTGGGTGCGCAGTTCAACCTTGGTTTTTAACGATATCATCTAAATAAATATCACAATAGTGTAAAGCTATTTCATCCACCAAAATGGAAGAGGCGCAATTAGATAATTCACGGAAGTCAGATATGTAAATATTGGAGAAGAGTATGTGTTCTGTACTGCAATTCAACCTCCTCTTAAATTAAGTTTGTCATTGCTATAAAAAAGAAAAGCATTATTACTTATAGAAATATTTATTGAGAATCACGTTCCAGCTGCTAATAATAATCAATTTTGTTCATTTGGTGGTAAAAGCTATTAGGAAGGCATCTTCAATGCTGTATTAGAGACAAGTTTGAAGCGGTCAAGGTGAGACGTGCAAGATCTAAGTTGTGTTAAATGTGATTATTTTTTTTATTAATATACTTTAATGGAAGAGATTATTATTTTGGATTGTTGTTTATATTTGGCGAACTGTTCACTGGAGGTGGTTCGCAATGAAGCTCAAGGAAATGAGTTTGCTAATATATTTTACGCGTGATTTTCATGCGCGCACAATGGGATGGCTAAATAGGATGATGACCTTTAGGAATTTTATTTGGAAAACAATTCTTCATTTCAATGAAATTACATTTGATCGACAATGGAGTTATATTTGTGAAAGATGGCTTTGCAGTTGGTATATTTTATTGTTTTTGTTGTACAATCTGAAGTTTTTTGTTTCCCAGGGACGATCCGTTGCCGAAGATTTCGCAATAGTATGTTGTTGTGTTACTCGTCGGATTTTCTTTTCTGGCATTCCCACTTAACTCGAATGTCCACTCTTACGGAAGATTCTGTCTTACCTCCTTTCAAGTAATAGATTGCCTTTTAAAATAGGCCAAAGCTAATTATAAATTTTGAAGCTGTTTTATATCAAGCTTATCTAGCTCAAAAAGAATAGTTTTATATAACCGGCTATCTTTTGCAAAGTAAGTAAAAGACCCATATGTTTTAATAACAGTTTAACAATTTTAACAATTTTTTCTTATGTATCATGACAAAAGAGTTCAAGACCAATCTAAAAGCTGAAAGGTGTGTTTTACAAATATTTTTTACTGCTATCTTAGTATTTTCGATTTCATAGTCATGTCCGTTCAATGATTAACCCTAATTTTGGTTTAGAACGAGCACACCGGTCCCGCCACTAGAATTCATTTTCTTTATCCTCTTCATGTTATGTCTCTCTTCACGAACAATAAAAAAAAAACGCGAAAGCAATGATAGAGTTAATGTTAGAAAAGAAAATCGGCGAACCAAACCTACCGTTAATGAGATTAAACATAAGAATAAAATCGATTAAATTATTCCACATATTTCTACATTAGTTTAAGTCTACATTGTATGTTACAAAGTAAAAGCAACATAAGATTCCCAACCAAAATCACAAAAATAATAAGAACTGTATTACGGCAGAATCGATTCCAATTACATGGCAGTGATGACAAGGAAGTGAGATTATCGGGACGTATTCAAAAGCAGGCTTCCTTCTGGCAGCGTTTAATTGATTTTTTGTTTCGTTAATAATGCATACCAAGTTTACTATTAAAGGGAATTAAAACAAGCTTCGCCAATTGAAATTTACTATGATAAACGGAGGAAAGAAAAGTCCTTCCAAAAGTTTAAATAAATTTAAGGACGTGCAGTATAAGTTTCACAGTGAGGTTAATTGATTTATATCGGACTGAAGTCATTGTCGATTTTTCTGACTGCTAAAACATAGAAACGCTTTGATATTGTTAGCATAAAAGCAAGCAAAAAAAGTAAACTAGAACACAGCGCGCCATTAAATACTCTAGACCACTTTACTTAATGTAGTTATTCATACAATGATTTTTCGAAATGAGGCCTATGGTGCGTAGTCGGAATGTGGTACGATCCGCACCATTTCCATCTCGTTGTTTGGCCAAGAAATGTCGGTGTACGAAATTTCATTAAGATATCTGAAAGTTGCTGCCCACAGCCCACATAGGTATATTTGTTAGACCCTAATATACATAGTGGTTATCATGAACACCCTTCCTTAGTCCTTATATGGAGAGAAGGTCTAATTTTTGGTTTTTTATAACGAAAACTGAAAAATAATAAAATTTTCAGGAAGTAAATAAAATTTATAAACATGGACGACGTTATATGGTGTTTTGGGCATCCTCTAATATGCGGCATTCATGAAAGGTATGCCTATCTATGAAAATAATGTCTAATTTTTGGTGTATTATTATCAAAATGAGTGAACAACTGTACTAAGCGAAGTGACGTGTGGTGTCTACTGGACGGCCTTGCTCAATTATAATTTTCTTTTTTGAATTAACAACGACAAGCTAAGACGATGGGGTCTCTAACGGCAGCGGGAATGGCTAACATAAAGAATAATGGAATCAATGCTTTTATATATTTTAAAAAGACAGTTTACATAATTTTTTATTCTTTTCATTTTCTTTATAAACCGGGCCGAAACCGCAGTGTAATTTACTGTTATGTACGAGAAAAGAAATGTTAATGAGGAAGAGATACGTAGTAAGCTTGTTTCTACTTTTGTTTATTACAATTCTAATGGTACTGCTAAAAGTGGAAAGGGTGGATGTGCCTTTGAAGTTCATCTAAAAAATTGGGAAAGTTCTTCCATCAATACATTGATGCATCGAAGAAAGTAAAGATTCAAGCGTAACGTTGCTATTATTATATTGTTCCGGAAATTCCAAATTCAGTTAATTCTAATTAATTGATTTTTTCCAAGTAATAAATTCCCTAGTGCATATCCGTGGCGCGTCATGCAGCTGCCGGCCGACGAAAAAGATTAACGGAAAAACAGACAGGGAAAACCCCAGATGCACATTCGCGGCGCGTCATGCAGCTGCCGAAGAAGACGATTACCGAAAAGGCAGTTTAACGGATTAGAAATGAAGCCATGAAGTTAGGTAATAGCAGCATGCTTGTAAATATGTATATAAGTAGACTATTTGCAGAAGGCAGAGTTAGTCGTATGAGAACATTTGAGCCAGACAAGAACATTTGAGTCGAAAAAGAATACTAAAGTTGAGAAGACGAGAGTACTGCCAAGGTAAAATGTAAATAATCCTAGCCTTAAAGAATAGATTGTAAATAAAGAAACTTGAAATTAAAAGAATTTTGAAGTGCATTTCTCTTGAAAA
The DNA here is from genome assembly GCA_000688715.1 of Glossina pallidipes. NCBI lineage: Eukaryota > Metazoa > Arthropoda > Insecta > Diptera > Glossinidae > Glossina > Glossina pallidipes. The sequence continues at coordinate 213,721 of KK500018.1, read as the reverse complement.
TAATATCCACGATCTAGTGATACGGACCGTATCGAGAAAAGCGAAGTTCGTAACAATACGATGTTCAAACCCAACGTCACTCAGTATCCATACGAACTCCAGCAGGGATGTCATTTCTTGTTTCGTTAGGTGTAGGAGATTACACCGCTGCAAATGTGAACCGAAGTATGTCTTCAGGTGAACAATTACACTTCATTTATAAATTTAAGAAAGTGATTTTGTAAACGCTTATCCATAAAGAATAAGTGATAGACAACGAGGAGCGGTTACAACTGGATCAAACTGGATGGAACCAAAGAGACTCACGTAACGGAACTAAAGTGTAAATATTTACTCCGAGAAAATCAAGTTCTGATTGCGGTTAAATCTTAGAGTCTTGCTACGTCGTCATACCGAATCTATTAATATAGAATTCATCTGTTCATATCAGATGTCAATAAAGAATAATTGTGGCAACAATCGTACCTTATAAAAAAATGTTAAAAGAATATTTAATATGTCTAATGTTGAAACAACCAGGGAATGAAAACATCTCATTTTTGACAGGAGTGATATGATTTCTTACTCTACTTATTTTATGACAAAATATAAGGCTCAACAACTTTCGAAAATTATCCTTGAAACTACTAATGGTCGTTTTGTCAGAAAATAGCTTTTTCAGAAGGGACTCATTCTTATCCAGTGCATTAATGAATAAACACCATCGTTTTGTTGTGAAGGCTAACATTGTAGTGACGGTACATCCTTAAATTTTTAGGATTCTTGAGTTTACTTATTGGAAAATAAGAATCGAGATACTTTTACTGTGTTTGAAGGATGCTATAAACCGATCTTATCGAATTTTTTATGTTTTGAATTTGAAAACAATGGCTTTACAAAGTCTGATTTCAGCACGGCGGGACTCGACGCTAAACAGGCGAAATAGTCGAATAATTAAGTGACAAATTGATGATACAATAAGTTCAAGAAATGCCAATACAGAGTGGCCTTGAACTATAGCAGCAAAACATATTCTATTCATAAATTAACAATGAATATAGATTTTGTTTTATTGGTAAAAATGGGCAACCTCATATCCTGGGATTCCACAAAAGTGAAAACGTACAAAAAAAGTTTATTATAATAAAAAAGATATATATGACACCTTGAAACTTTTAAAAGCGGATTTTTTAAGCACGATTTTCTGTAACGGTCCATAAAACGACTCTCGCAATTTTCATTCTTCTTTCTTACTTGAACTTTTTACAACATTACATCTTTAAAACATTTCTGAGAGAAACGCAGGTGAGATTTTCGAAAAGTTCGTTTGATCATTGCTTTCTGAAAAGGCTTCTCTTTCTCTATCGCTTATCATGCCCATAGAAATAAAAATTTTTAAAAACACGTCTATATCTCTAGCCTTGGAAATGTGGATATAATTTTTTATATTTTGCACACCCTGTGTTGTCAATTTTTAATGTTTTTCAGAAATAATAAATGTATGCTTAACGATTTCCTCGTATAGTATCGCTCTGTTAGTTTCCTTCAATAACAAAAAAATTGACAAAAATACAGCTTTCTTACACTCATAGACTCATAGTCATTCCTGAAACCGTTCGAAGTTCATTTCTCGTTAGTGCATGTTCTGTCTTGCAAAGAATCATTTTACAATCGGAAGATAAATTTGTAAATGACCATATATTGTTACTTGTATGTGTATTTTTAACAATAGCGATAATTTTTTTCAGATATGCATGCGCATGTATCTACGAAACGTTTTCGTTACTCGATGTATACAATTTATAAAATTTTCTCTCGGCCTACGTGACTTATGGCTACGTACAATCTTTAATTCCTGTTTTTTTTTGTCTTGTTATGTAACATGTTCTCGTTAAACAAAAGATTTGTACGATCTACTGCTCAAAATTTAGGTCAGTGTGCGGCATCACAGATCATCATAGATCGCGTATATCATCACAGACATTTAATTGTCTACTGACATCATCCTACCGTAAATATGTACCAAAGATGGTGTTGATATACTTTCTACAATTATTTGAACTCGATGTTTGGATTTTACGGCCTATATATAATTCAATCTAGCCTGGCTAAAAATTACAAAACATTCTGCTTTTCGGGCTTACTTCGCTAGAACTATTGAACCCTCAATTTGATCATATTCAACTTTGGAGCTTTCAAAAGTACCTATAAAACATGAAATATTCTAAAATTTTTTGTTGACCTTTACGTAAAAAGAAGACTTTTAAATACCTAGAATTACTCTTTTTGTTCTTTGTTTAGAGAGAGTTTTTTTAATGTGGACGACATGAGGTCTGGTGTATAAAGTAGTCAAGGCGTATAAGTCTTAAGTGAAAGAATATGGTCACGGTATCGTTTTGATCGAGCATTCGATGACAGCGTTTTTTCTTTTTGCAATATTGTTGCAATAATGTTGAATATACTCATTTTTTGATAATGTTTGCACAGCACAAAAATAAGTTTCAGAGACTCCCTTGAGTATATATATTGTGGATTGGCGCGGATTTTTAAATCGGTGAAGTCATATCTGTTCGTCTGTATGTCTGAGTGGTGTACGTTGTTGAAACTCTTTTGGTGACAAAAATTAAGACATCGAGAACATATTTGGTGGAAATACAAAAAGTTTTTGCACGCAGATTGCTATTGAAAATGGCCCAAATCGATTGAAGCACATGTCCACCGTCAACCATAAGCTGAACGTAACTCCGTTTCTCTAAACAAAACTAGGTGGATTTTCCTCATAACAGAAGGCTGAAATTTTCTAAATTTGCTTTATCATAGGTTGTATTATTCATATTTAAAATTGAAGAAAATTGACTTTGCTCACATAAATTTGTAAGTGATCGAATGCTGAAAAGTATACGCACGTTTCACATGAAGATACATTATTTAAAAATGTGTTAACTTTAAAATATATACGGTATGGCCACAATGTAGAGGATTTGTTATTTCTTAGCAGTGTAATGAATTGGCTACTAAGTAAAAGCACGTGGAGTGTAGAATGTGCTGGAAATGACAACTTTGTGGATTAGTTTGATTTTGACACAATTCTACTTTTTATTTTGTGTTTTTTTTTTCTTTTGTCGTTTGCTAATATTCGTTGTGTAAAGGTGTATTTTATTACTCCGCGCATTATTGATAATCGATTGTACTGTTCTTGCGATTTTTAATAATCTAATTGTTTAATACTTGAAGTAAGAGTGATGTTTCACATGTTGTTGGAAATTTATCAATAAGAATAGCACCATCACTGTAAACTTTAAAAATAAATAAAATAAATTTTAATCCCCGCAACAAACAAACAAAATTTGTTTGTATATTCTAGCTACTCTAAGAAATCTGACCAATCAAATGTAGGAAAATGAGTAGGCGATTGTTTTTCTTTTGTGATTTGTTTTTTTTTTTTTGTGGAGGCAGTTCTGATTTAAGTTTCTGTTTCAGTATTTTGAATATTTTTTTCCCTTTGGAAGCTTTTTTTAAAAAGCTCGACTATCATTGACTTTTCCATGAGAAAAAGCAGTTTGCAATAAACTTCAAATATATTCAGATAGACAAACGGGAAAAAGATTTTTTACAAAAATTTGAAAATTTTCATTGATTGCGGCGATCAGAATTTTATCAAAATGGAAATAGATTGTTACTAAAATTGAAATTTGAATAAAAAATAACAATTTGTCAAAAAAAAGATAACAACAACAATTTTAATATAAAAATCTCATTGTATTCAAATCCTTCAATAAGACTAGGATTTTGAGCGAAGTGCCAGCGGAATGTACGTTTGCGACAACATGTAATTTCAGTTTCGATTACGGTAACAATTCGAATCAATGCTGTTGACGTTAAATTATTTAGAACAACAACAAACACCAGTGTAGCTGTTTAAGTCCATGATGGTAGTTTAAAATCTCAGCAACGCAGCTACCTACATGTCCTGAACAGAGTTATTTAATTGTTTAGTTTTTTTTAATAAAAAAATATAAATTTTTTTTTATTAACAAGGAATGTACATTCGGCGTGTTTTGGTAATAGGTGAGTTAAATTTTATTGTTATTTAAGTTAGTTAGTTAGTATTAATTTTTAATACATTTTTTTTTTTACAAACATTAATTTTAGAATATATCATTGTCATTAATTTAACATACCTAATGTTTAGTTTATTATTAAAAATGTTATCTAACCAACGTACTTTGTTGTTCATGGTTGGCGAAGTAAGTTTATCCATTACACCACAGTTACACTACATAATACACAAATTATAAAAATTCAATAGGGTAAATTTCTTTTATGGATCCCACAATTTCGGCGAGCTAGTCAGTTTTCTTTTAGAGCCCTTTAAGTATGCTACACAAATTGTTGTTGTTTTACCTAAATCATGGTCATGGATTTTGGATGTTATAACGATGTTGGTAATCTTGGCAATATTGGCAAAAACAAAAACAACTTTAAGACTTATGTCGACTCCAGCAACAGAACCTAAATAACACCGCAACCACCATCGATTCATTGATGGTGGATATAAATAAAGCATGTAAAGAAAATAAATAAATAAAAATATACAAATAAATTGATCAACAATATTGTTGATGTTGTACTAAAAGATCTGTTTAATTATAAACGTTGTAAGGAAGCGTTTTGCTTACTTACTGAAATAAAAACAAGCCCATCAATATAAACGAGTCTGTCCGCACAATTGTAGTTACAGGAGCTATCACAACCATCCTCCTCCCGCAGTAACAGTAAGATCTCTGTAAGTATTCATATATACACGCAGTAATAGTAAGATCTCTGTATTCCAATACATACAACATAGCTGTAAGTATTCATATATACACCCACTAATAGTAAGATCTCTGTATTCACATACACACAGGGCTTAGCTCAGGCTACTGTGGGGGTCACAGGTGGCGGATCGTGATCGGCCTGCACGTACCCTAGGGTATATTTGTGAGCTAGCTGCGAATAACCAATAAGCAGCCCCCGACCAAGAGCGACAGAGGAGGAGGGGCGGCTGAAAAGGTCGCATAACCCTACGAACCTTCGGTGACAGGACGAGTAAGCGCCGTCCTTTAAATAGGTGCTCCCCACCCTTGGTATCGGGGTGGCACCGGGGGAGATACTTCTACGAAGCCTATGGATAGGCATCAAGACCGAGCCCGGTAAGGTCTTGATTGTGGTATACCGGAACACCTACTTGAACTGACGACTTCGAGCTGCTGGTGGCAGTATTCCGTTACCTGAGTAGGTTGGAGTGACATCTGGCTGAAATGGCTTTCGGGCTAATGCTGACACTGCCCCCGCCCCGTTAAAATTATGGCAAGTCTGGGAAGTACGTTCTAGGCCGCACCGCTAAGTTGGTGGGTGTAGGCCCAGTTGAGTAGAACTCCTGGCTAATGCTGGACCTGGCACTGAACGCTAGTCTCATAAGGGCTAGCGTCAACTCACTGCATGGCCTCACTGCTTGCAAAGATAACCATGGGGTCCTTACAGCAACTACACCAGCGGAACTGGATAGCGGCTTCCCAGTTGGGGTTCGATAAGCATAGAAAATGAACACAAATAAACCTAAAATAACAACAACAACAACAACACCGATGTCTGCCGGTTCGAAAAAAAAGCAGACAGCGTGGTTCACGCCAGTGATCTGAGCGAGGAGAACCCGTTTAAGGCGAGTAGCAGGATGCAACGATCGTCGGTCGGCGGCCAAGCCCAGCCACAGTCGCCTGCAAGACTAAGAAGAGTACCCACGACAGACGCGGGAGACGCACCCTTTGCAAGGCTAGGTGACCATTTAGAGGCACTGGTGGAAATGCCGGAGGACGGCAAAAGGCGGTCCATCGACCAAGCCATGAGAGATGCCATTGATGGCATCAGAGTGGCGTATGAGCAGTGCGTGGTGCTAAGAGGCCAGGCGAGGGCCGAGCCGAGGGCTGAATCGAGCGGCAATGGCGATAAGGTCGAAAAAGCCTCTCAAACGACCCTTCCCCGTAATCTGGTAGGGGCGAGCAAGAAAGATGCTGCGAAAGCTGATCCAAAAGCAAGCGCCGCTAAAAGAAAACAACCCGGCGATACAGACGCACCAATTGCCAAACGTCGTAACGTGGCCAGCACGTCCAAGGGAGCCCCGCAGAAGCCCGCCTACCAAACTACACAGGCTACACTCGAGGACCAACAACAAGCGACCGCCAGGAAGAAGAAGGACGGCACATTGCAAGTCCGTAGAACAAAGCCGGACGCCATCGTAATAGCTGCCACCGGCAAGCTCTCCTACGTTGAAATGTTGCGCAGGGTTAAAGGTAAGCCCAAGCTGAAACAGCTTGGTGAAGAGGTCCACAAAATTAGAAGAACGCAGAAAGGCGACCTACTCCTGCAGCTGAACAAGAACGGAGATAAAACGGATGAGCTGAAGAACGCAGTGAGCTCCCTACTAGGTGACCAGGCGGCAGTTAGAAGCCTGAAACAACGCACTGCCGTGTGCAGGGACATCGACGAGATCACCACTAAGGAGGATATATGCGAGGCCATTAGGAACCAATATGGGCTTGCAAACGCAGAAGTGGTTAGCTTGAGAAAGGCCTATGGGGCACGCAAATGGCAGTAATCAGCCTGCCGCAAGAAGAAGCCAATTAGCTCCACGCTGGTAGCAAGTTAAGAGTAGGCTGGGTGGTGCGCCGAGTAAGGGAGCACAAATCTAAAATGTTATCGCTGCTTGGAATTCGGGCACATTGCCAAACAATGTAAAGCGACATGCGATCGGTCAAAGATCTGCCGACGATGTGGTGAAGATGGGCACATCGCAAAGGTGTGCTCCAATGAGTCCAATGTTTTATTTGTAAATGAGCTCCCAATGTTTTATTTGTAAAGGCACACCAAATGCGGACGCTAAACATATAGCGGGGAGCAGTATGTGCCCGTCATTCAAACGTGCTTTAGCTGCCAGAGGACGCAAATGAGAGTAATGCAAATTGATCTCAATCACAGCGAGGCAGCTCACGGTCTGCTTAGACAAACGGACATTGAAGAGAAGGTTCACCTGGTGCTGATCAGCGAACCATTCAGAACTATGAGCCGCGGTGGATTGTCGATGCAGGAAGGAAAACAGCAATCTGGTCACCAGAAACTGCACCCCTGGACGAAGGTGCCCAGCACAACGGCTACGTGAGGGCGAGAATTCGGAACACATACTACTACAGCTGCACCCCCAAGCTGGACGCAGGCAGAGTTCTTAAATACGTTGGACGAACTAGTGGCGGATGCCCGCAATAAACGTCTAGGCATAATCGCGGGGGACTTCGACGGCTGGGCGGTGGAGTGGGGCAGTAGAACCACCAATGCTAGAAGTCGTGCCATTTTGGAAGCGTTCGCAATGCTACCACTGACCTTAATGAACGACGGTAAAAAACATACGTTCAGGAAAGTGGGTTTCGGATCAATGATCGACATCACGTTCGTGAGCGATAGCCTGGTGCCAAATTGTAGCTGGACGCTCAGTGAAGGCTACACGGGCAGCGAGCACCAAGCCATCTTTATAGAGGTCGACAACGGAACAGCTTTGTACACGAAGTGTATACCGCTATAGTTGAGGCATGCGACGCGTCAATGCCTAGAAGGAGGATGTGCAAAAAAGGCGCCCCGTGCTACTGGTGGAACACAGAAATAAGTTCGGCGAGGAAGGACTGCCTTAAAGCCCGTAGATTGGTTCAGTGATCTAGGAGAAAGCCAGACTTCGACAGTCGAGTCCAAGCTTACAAGTTCCTACACGGAGATCTGAAGAAAGCCATTAGGCGCAGCAAGAGGAACTGTTTCGAGGTTCTCTGTAGAAAGGCCCACGTCAATCCGTGGGGAACTGCGTACAAAGTGGTTCTCAAGAAACTCAATGGGAACGGCCGCCCACAAGTCACGTGCCCCGCCATGCTGAGCAGAATCGTAACAACACTCTTCCCACAAAGGCCGCCATACGTGGCGGTGGATTTCTTCGGAAGGGAGCAAGATCCATCCCCGGTTGTTACTATGGAAGACCTGCTTGCGGCCAGCAAAAGAATTGGCGACAAAAAGGCCCCGGGTCTGGACGGAATGAGCCGCATTTACGAACGGGAGCTCTTCTCACGCGTTATACGAAGCGAGGAGCGGATGGTCTCGCTGAGGATGTGGCAGTCGAGGTGGGAAAGAACGAGCAAAGGAAGATGGACGTTCGTTCTTATTCCTAACATAAGAGTGTGGCTTGAAAGACGCCACGGAGAAGTAAACTATTACCTCACCCAGCTTCTGATTGGCCATGGCTGCTTTCGGAAGTACCTGCACAGGTTCGGGCACGATAGTTCGCCTAACTGCCCGATATGCACGTATGCGGAAGAAGACGTGGAGCACATAATGTTCTACTGCTGCAGGTTTGAGAACGGGCGGCCACAAGTGCCACCTTACGAGTTATCGAGCCTAATCATCGGAGTGCAGCAGCTTGGAATGCCGTAGACGCGTTTGCCAGCAATACGCTCGTGGAGCTACGACAGCTGGAAAGGCAGCGGGTGGAGAGCAGAGGGAGTGGAAGCCAATAGTGTATTCCACTGATGTCCCACCATCGGTAGTGCGCTAATTACAACCAGTAGTACTCGGGTGGTCCCGCGGGGGAGAGTGGTAGAAGATATGTGTGGGGGGGTAGTTTTTAGTACGTATGCGCCAGGGATGGCGGATCGTGCATGCTGCTACTAAGAATCAGCAGTATCTTTTGAAGATTTTCTACCTCCTGCTCACCGAGCAAAAAAAAAAAAACACACACACACACACACACGTACAAGAAGACACAAAGTTACACATACTCCTGCACACACACACACACACAATCAACATCAGTAGACTGTATTAGACATATTAACAAAAGGAAAATAAAAAAAAATAACAAAACAGAAAAACGTGTCTTCTACCTAGCTAGTCACTAAGGGCCTCTATAACATTACAATCCCATAACTGTAGTTAAGCAAACTCTAAGCTGCAAAAGAGTGTACCTAACGGTTAACGTAAAAATAAGTAAAATATAAACAGATCCCATAACGGTAGATAGGCACAACTAGAGAAACATATACCAACCCTCATACGTACAATCATAGCATTAAGCAGGTAGATAAGTTGTATGCTTAAGTATACCGTGTGCTTGTAAGGCAAACTGACAGGTTCGATCAAACAAACACGATCGAACCCAAACCAACCCATGCAAGTATAGCATTCTCATAACGGGACAGCTTGGTGGCCAGCACTGTATAAGCGCGTGTCGCAGTGCGCTCAATCTCTGTTGTGTCATAGCCGCCGCAGAGGTAAGTTAAAAACACTAACGACTTTGACTATTAGGTTTTTTTTTGACTTTACTGATAGGGGATGTGCTGGTTCGGCTTAATCGCCACCCCTGAAGGACTGGTAGACACTTTGTTTTACAAAGACCAGCTAGGCAGGGACTCGCGGCTGCTATGACCCACGGAAAAACAATTCGTCTCGTTCTAGGAACTCGCGACGTCGGAAACGAATAATAAGAAAAATAAAGAAAAGAACGCGAAAATAGTCAGGCCACCAGGCTGGGTTTCTATCCCACCGCGCTTAAGTAAAAAGAAAAAGAATCCAAAAACCGTGTGTAACCTCTTAACCGTAAATCGTTGTAATAAACTAATAAAATCAAAACAACAGCCAACCAAAGATCCAAGAAGTATAAATTTTCTTGGAAACGGATCCTGGTGTGACTGAGTCGTACCCCAGCCCCAGAAGCACCGTTACAACGTGTAAAAAACGGTTCAGTTAGTTGATTTTTATAGAAAACCAATCAAGTACACTCAAATCTGTTTTTGTCCGGTCTTTTTTTGTGCGTTTATTCGGTCCCTATTCGCCGCACAAAAACAGGTTTGAGTGTATTTGAATTATTGTAGGGTACGTTTTCATAGGTTTCAACTGAAACAAGAACTTGCTTATAGAGCAGCATTAAATGGTTTACAGTATTTTACGCTTACCGCTGGTATTGAATCGGACCCGACTTTGTTAGGATATTAAGAACGCAATATTGCCAACATTCACATTTAATTGTTTAAATTTACGGATTGCCTTCTTTAGACAGCAACAAACAAAATTGTAAAGTCCACGTGCTTTGTGAAAAGCTTTCAAAAACCATTTGTTTTCAAAGATTTTAAAAGAAAGAACGCAAAGCCAATCTTACCGATTAATTATTCCTGGAATCTAAGTAATGTTAGTTTTATGTATTTTATGACCATATGCGGTTTTTATAACCATCACCGAAGGATGAGGGGGATATAAATTTTGTGAAAACACCCAGAAGGGAGCATCAGAGAGCCCACAAAGTATACAAATTCTTGGGCAATTTGGATGAACAGACATGTCCGTTTGTTCAATTGTCCATCTGTCTGTCTGAGCAACTGTGTAGTATCTGTGGTAAATATCCTCCCGTTAGCGAGAATGAAGATATCGCGTACAAATTTGCGAAAGAATTTAGAAGTGACTTAAACTTTTCCAAGCACACGACTACAACGACAAAAACTTTTATTTGAAAAATAGAAGAAATCACCCGCGAGCACTCCATATTATAGAGCATCAGTTTTTCTAACTTTTTTGCTTTTTATCGGGGAACGGTGATGGATATGAAAAATTCGGTCACAATCGAATATAATTTTCTTATTTGTTTTTCTTTAAGTGTCTAACTTTGCTTGATAAAAGCGAAAATCCTTACTACGCCAAGATTACTGAAATATTTTCTGCCAAGGAAAATAAACATGATAAGAGGTTATATAGGGCATGTTTTGAGACTCGCAGTCCGTTATTTTGCTCTTGGTTTTAGCTTGACTTGAATCATGCTAAATATATTGTCAACTTAGGCTCGAAAAACTTAGTTTATTTTTAATTCTATCATGTCGTTCAGTTTTTCGGAAGGGATAAACATAACTTATCTACATTAGCTATAGTAAACGGAGAGTTTCAATACATTTCGGAACGTGGTTTATAATCTTTACCTTACTAGTTGTATCGCTTGGACTACGTAATCCCGCAAAGAACTGTAAAATTTGTACAGAAGATCATTTCGACGGTAGTGGACCGCAACTAATATAGAAGACAAGGACATTTCATTATTTTGTGTTTGTTTTTCGTACCCACGATTGCTTTCGAATTATCTGAGAAATTTTTCCATGATGGCATTAAATTGTTGCTTTGTTTCTTTGTAATTTTGGTAGTTAGCTGAAAGTGCAATAAATTTCGAAAATAAACAAGCAACAATAGCAAATATATTGACCTTTTTTAACGAGTGCGCTATTTATCATTGCTTAATGTTCCCGCTCAAGAGGACACAAGATAGAATGACGATTTCCCGGTAGAGGAAGAAATTTCGAAATAGGTTGCAATTTGGTGACCCAAGTACAGTGAGCTTCTTCATTGGTTGATATAATGGCTTCTATTTCTATTACTGCAATCCGAAATGTAGAGTGTTTGCTTCCCTCCAAAGGTTTAGAAAAAAAGTTTTACTTGATACTCTTTACATGATCTCTTTTTTAATTCAGTTTTCTCTAATATATATATTTTACTTTGCTTTTTGAGCTGCTAATTTTTACATGCTCCCCTATTCTTTTTCTCTCTCAAATAGAGATCTATGAGTACTTTCTGATGGTGCACCTCGTCTAAAATATAGCATACACAAAATGTATTTTTTGATAACACGGTGGGCGTCGCCAATCCACAAAGCAACACATACCGTCATAAAGCTCCTGGAAAATCTTATACAATACTTCGGCTAATTCAAAAAAAAAAACTTTGCAGAAAATTCTACGAAAACTTTGGAAAAAAATCAAGGCACATTTTCAATCAAAAACATTCCTCACTTCATGTTTTTTGTGGCTGTAAATTATTAAATTATTAAAATTAATATTGCTATAACAAAAATTAGTCATTAAAACAAAAGAGTAGATTATACACGGCTTGGGCTGAACCTTATGTAGCCATGACCAATCATTTATCACACAGCGGTATGGTATTCAAGGCTGTTATTAGTAGATAAATATTAAGAAGTTTTAGATGTTTTAGATCAATTACTATAGCGTTTGTTTATTTATACTTTGTAACTTTTTGTATAAATATTGTTAAATCAAGCAGTTTTTGTACTTGCAGCAATATCTTTTATTTCCGTTTTAAAAAAATTAAAAATAAAATCAGAAATCATTTGAAGCTCAAATAAATAATTTGAAGAGTTAATATGAGCATCTATAAATTGGCGGTTTCGCCAGGAGTAACCCGAATATAAAACTTTTGTTGCGAGTGTTAAAATCAAACAAACAAAAGTCAAGAGTACCGGAAAGAAAAACTGAAATACGAACTTCGCTTTTGTGGCCAGCTTTTGCCACAAGTATAAACTTAAAATCAATTCAGGTATAAATATACATGGAAACCGAACTAAATAAAATTAAATAAAAAGTTGTACATGCAGAACGGGCTTTTGCAATATAAAGGTTCGGTTTCCGTAGGATGTTTTTATAACAAGCATTTCAAAAAATGACCCCATCTGATTCAAACTTTTCACACTAACTTAGAATGCCGAATCACTGTTAATAAGTGAGAATTCCTGAAAATTGCAGAATTTTTCTGTAAAAATACATATCAATATAAGGCGTTATATGGAAAGTGGTTGGAATAGTGGTGCCATCCGAAGCATTGTCAATAGTGTTTGTTCTTGGGTCAAAACACCAGATACTATCGAAATATATCAAAAAATGCGACTTGTATACATCAAATATATCGAAATATATCAAAAAATGCGACTTGGAATACAGGAGTGCTTGAACCGATGTCAGATGGATAGACAAGCTTAGATCGATTTAGAAAGTTATCCTGAAACAATATAATAATAATAATATAATAATATATAGTATAATAAAACGTAGGCCTATCTCAAGCCGTTCGTGTCACACACGTCCCACAAACTTAATATATAAACTGAAAAATTTCTGTCATCCGAACTATGAACATACAAAGAGTAAAACTTTTACATTAAAAACAACAATTTTGATTAATGAAGAGTGCGTGCAAAAAAAATGCAGTCAAGGCCTAAGATTGAGCTGTAATGAAACTAAAAGTAATGTGCAATAATCTACGTAACGTTAAATTAACCGTAAATTAAAAGAACTTAAAATATTGAATACATTTTTTTATGGGTTGAATTTAAAAAAAAAATTTGTGAAAAAACGTTTCCTTCAAATCAGTATCGTAATTCCCGAAGCAAGAAATTGCCCGAATATAAAAGCAGAAACAAAACAGCTAAAGGAATCCAAAATACCAGAAAGAAACCGAAACCAGCTATTATTTTTATTATTGCTACAACAACTATTATTTAAGTATTAACTATTAAACTGTCCATTAATATAAAATTTATTTTATTATATTTTGCTGTAAATTTTCATATGTTTTCACTTTCTAAATTTTGCAAATCAAAAATATGTTTATTCGTTGGACATAAAAATAAGAAAACAAATCACAAAAAGTTGAACTTCAAAACTTTCAATTTATAAATTTTTACTTTTCAACTTTCACTTTCTCTTCTCTTCGTAAAATTTACTGACATTAGAAACTTTCGTTTTCATTTGTTTTGTTTATTTTAAACATAGAAATACTGATGTACACATAATTATTTATATACATAAAAAAACTTATTTATTATTATTACAATATTTTGAGTGCCATGGTTTTGTGAACTGCTCCACCAACTCACATGGACAAACAACAACTATTGTTGATTTTCTCACAGGAGACGATGAACAAACGGACACCAATTCACATGTCATAAACTGACGGTGTACATTCCGAGGAACAATCTCCACATAATAGGAAAATTCTTGTGTGTTCCGTCAAGCTTCCTCCTTTAGGTCTAGTTCGGAGACTTGGCTTATCAAAGCTGAAGCACAGTTCGCTTCCAAAGGTGTAACACACGACACAGGCAAATACCAATATATCCTTATCGCCCTCCCGCAGGGAACAATTTTTGTCTGTTGTTGGTTTTGTAGGTTTGGGCCAGCCACCAGCGATAAATACGTATCTCGAGTTAAAAAAAACTCCCAAGTCAAAATTTCGAAACTAGAAAAATTTTTATCTGATACAGACATAGACGGTCGCAAACCCTCAGAATTTTACCGGAATCGCCATCTAATTTTGACACTGACATTATTGAAAGACTAAGAATTTAAAAGTTGCGCTTACGAGTTCTAACGTAAAAAATATTGAAGAACTGGTTAAACTTGCAAACTATACATGGGAAGTATCAAATTTTTCTGAAGTTACTTCAATTGCATCAACCTCAAGGAGCGCGAGGATATAGTCATTTATAGTCCGCTTACACCCCAAGAGTTATTATGTGAGAACTTAAATAACTGGAGTGAGGTCAAAAGCATGCAATTAAGTCAATGCGAATATAGACTAACAGGTCTTAAGTCAATCGCGCGGTAGATTTCCGGCAAGAAATAACCACAATTGGTTTTGTAAACGCCACTATAAGTATGGTAACAAAGATAAGAAATGCGAACAGCCGTGTGAATATTTAAAACAACACGCTTTAATAAACGTAAAAAATCCATAATTGTGGGGGCTAACTATGGAGATATTAAACATGCACGGCGCCGCCATATTATATTTGATAAGTTACATTTTTTAATCGACAGCGGTGCAGAAATTTCCGTCCTTCCATCATTTAAGTTTCCGGAAAACAAAGCATCGTTTGACATCATTTTGACAGAAAACGGACCTCATTTTGTCAGGAAATAGGGCGTATAACCCGACAAGCATTTAGTATACCCACTCCCTAAAGTGTTCACTAATATCATATCGGCTGAATGAAAAATTTCCTTAGCAATATTATTACACCCTACACCACTTGTGGTACGAGGTATATTAAGCTGGTTCGGACGTAAGTAACACCCAGAAGGACTTAAGATATTCCCACCTTTTCTAAAATAAGATATAACAGGGGGAGTGGTGGAAAACCAAGTCTATTCCAGTAGATATTATCCTTCAGCAAAAACACGCCAATATACCAAAACTCATCAAAATATTTCGAAAATTGTGAGCTCTAGGTTGAATACAAATGGGCAGAGATAAGGCAGACAGATGGACAGAGAAGCTCAACGATTCTTAATCAATACGTATAAAAAAGATTTATTATAAGCCTTTTTTAATGCACCCTTTAATACATCCTGTATCACAAGTGGTTTAGATATAAAGCTGAAAACTTTCAACTAAAGCCATCATTTCCAAAAATATTTACAAAAATATTAAATGCTGCACTTATGTGCCTCAGCAATGTCGATGATGCAAGACTGTTTGCTATTATAGGCCAAAACCACTCAAAAACCTAAAATACTATAAATAAGAATAAAAAATCCTCTTTACCTGCATGTTTTTTGCGTGCAAATGACGTGCACCAAGTTGCATGTATACAGAGTCACTTCTTGTATTTTTTTCCCATTTTCAATTGCCCTAACGTTCTAATAAATCTATCATAATGAATGTGACGTTAGAAATTATACCTGCGCGGAAACCAGTAATTACGTCAATAGTGTCAGTTAATGCCTCATGTGAATGTCAAACTGCATTTGCTAATCCAAGTCAAGTTCATGTTCTCAACATCTCTACATCTCAACCTAAAGCCCTATTGTCATTTTAAACTAAGGTTCGTACTGCAAATATTGAAATCACTTTAATAAGTGATTGTGGCCTCAATATTTTTAATTAAAGAATTTGTTCCTACAGACAGAGTTTGAAATAGCACTGCGATAAGACTTCCACACACAAAAAAACTGAGTTATTCCTCATGCCCAGTCACAATCACTTTCCAAAAGTTAGAGCCTTAAATTCTAAAATTCATTGTATTTACCTAAATGGCTAAAACCAAATCCACATATTTTTGACCATTTTCTTATCAGTTTCCACGTTTTCAGAAGGAGTAGATTAGATTGAAGGTGGGGTGGTATTTTGATTTCCAATACAACTGTGCGCCCATCCTACTTAATTGGTTTTGGGGCTTCGCCTGGCATTGAATTTATTTTCACTCGTGTGGAAATTACATTCCCCTAAACGCTGGTGGTTCTACTTATATAAAGCTTGCTGCTCTTATTCGTAACCCCGTAAAGGCTGGTAAGGCGCAACTTACTATCACGTTATGTTGCAAGGATATGTCATGCTTCCTATTTTGGTGTGTGATAGGGGCAACATGTTCATCAATGAAGTATTTAATTTGAACTTTTTCCAATCACATTCCAGATTGATCTGTTTCGCAAATTTTTATAATATAGTTGTAAGTTACAGTACAACATTTGGTTTGCCTGAGAACCCGTGTCATCCACTCCCTAACTTTTCCTTCTAGTGCAAGCACGCTTGTTCTATGCGCCATGCTAAATTTAGCCGAGTCTACAATATGCCTTTAAAAAACCAAAACTGTGCTTTTCAAAACTCAACTGTCAAATATAAGGTTTGATTTCTATGCTGTGGACATGTTACTTCTTCTGCTGTCCCGATTAAACAACCCCGTTGTCTAAGCCCCTGCACGCTGCACTTTAACAGAGTATTTAAATACTGTAAGAATAGAAACAGCAAGCTCTTTAAAAATTGTAAGAAAAATGAGTCACCATTTCGATCACTTACGAACGGAATATTCATTCTTTGTCAATCCAGCGCATTTTCAAAAATTTGTGATTTCAAAAGAAAAGCCTGCATATTTCGTTCTTTGGTGTCTTTTATTGTCTGTGGCTCGCCATGAAATCTCGAATCTTTCTGCCAAATTTTTCCAACAAAATTTCTCTATTTTTACTTTCGATTTACCTGGTAATTACTCATACGTAATAATTAATTTTTCGGTATAATATAACATATTACAAAGTTTAAGCTCATTAAAACATACTTGTGCGATAGGCACCGAGTGGCGTTATATTAAACAAAACTGGCGAAAATTGAAATATTTTCGTTGCATTAGAAGAGTAGCTTTTGTATTCCACAGAATGAATCTCGTCGGGAACTACAGAAGCTTTACAAAATTGAGTATTTTACCAAATCTGTTTGATCGAATTGTTACCCATCGAAGAGTTTTCGCTTTCAAATTACCTATTTCTTTATTTCATCATGACTTTCTTAAAGAAATCTGATCAGTTACGAATCTTTCAGAACTTAGTTGCCATGTCTTCGAGGCTCTCTAGGAGTTCGCATACTAATATTGGAAATTCCGATTTCGATAAAATTTTTGACGATCATGCGTTACTGATTTTTAAGCGTCAGTCGTTCACCTTTTCTTCATTTTCATTAAAATACTGTTATTTTCACAATAAATCATTTAGAGATCTTTCCACATCCATTATCTCCGATCAAGTTTCTTTGTTATCAGATGTCCCTACAGGTAGTCACCTGGCTTTCTTGCTATTTCCCCTGCAAGTCAATGTTCTCCGGTGTTTATGCCAGCGTAAGTATTAAGGTACACTAACGATGTTAAACTATTTCTTAACTTTGAAATTGATCCGAATCGCAATTGATCTAGATAATTTGGTTACATGGTGCTCATTTAATTTTATGACATAAACTCTGAAGATATGAAAAAGTTGTCTTTCCCAAGTAGGAATTAATCTTCTGTTGTATTTTGTCAATTGGCAAAGATTGTAATACGTATTGAATGGTCCCATACTTTATAATAAGGTTTAATTAAGGAACTTGGTGAGATAGCGTTATTAGGAGAGATAAACCACAATGTTGCTAACTGTTCTTGTAAAACGTACATAGTCAGTGTAGATATTATCGTTAACTTTCCAAACGGGTTAGGGTCCTTAGCGATAATCTAAATGATATCCATAATTTAATCTGAATATCGAATTATTTAAATGCTGTCAAATCGACTCTTCTTAATATGCATATCTTCCCTATTTAAAACTATTTTAATCATGATCTAAACTTTTCTAAATATGCACCCAATTTTAACCCTTAAAACTTTATGATTTATAAATTAAGACAAATATGTCCATTACCTCTGAGTTATCAAGCTTTTAGCTCCCCAGAGATTAGACCTGCGAGTAAGAAACAAAACGCGGATTGAGATTTTCTAGTACTAACGTCTTGCGCCCGATTTGCATCAATGAAGCCTATACGTGACAAAGTCATGCATTCATATATTTTTGCGAGAAACTTTGGCAAATTGCAATAACAAATTAATCGCACATGAAATGTCTGGTCTGCTGTATAAAATCAAGTACAACCAACCAATCCAATAATCCAATAATTTCTTGATATACTTTCAAATCAACTTTTTCTGATCTCCAGTAATTTTTGGCTCATTTTCCAACTTCAAACCTTGTTGCATCGGTATACTTAGGGGTTTGCAGTTTTCAAGACCCTATTTCTTGATTATGTTTTTTATATATCTCAGTTGACTTATATGGATTTGGTTATGTTGTACATCTACTTCGAGACCAATACAATGTTTTGTCTCTTTTATCGAAATGTCTGCTCAATGTCTTTATAAATGTTTCGAATCAATAACAACATCATCAACATAAAGGGCAACGATTATTAGTCTATTTGCTTATTAAGGTAAAAAAATGCATTGATCATGTTTCGATTGAGTTAATCCGAAGTTTGTTTCATTATATCATCAATTTTCTCGAACCATTGCTTTCCGGCTTACTTAAGGCAACAAACTGCTTCATTTAACTTATACACTTCTTCTTTTCTTCAATAAAACATTCAGGTTGTTGCATATAGATTTCTTTGTTTAAGTCACTATTTAAAGATTCATTTGAACCACACAATCATCTTAACTTCAAATTGTGCGAAACGCTTAACGTACACAATACTCTGATGTTTGTCGAACTGCAGAAGCAAACGTGTCAATATTGTCTTGTTCATATTTTTGGGAATATACTTAGCAATTAGCAGTGCTTTTTTCTTATCAATACTTCCATCGGGTTTAATTTTAGCTTTGAAAGTCAATTTACAACCTATCTGCTGCGATTTTTGGGTAAATATGATATTTCGAATGTAGGATTCTTTATTAAAGAGTTGTATTCACATTGCATTCCATCATACCATTCCTGCGCTTTATCGAATCAGAATCCTTCTTTTACAGTTTTGGGCTTACAGTTTACAGTTTGAGATTCAGACACTGCATTGTGTTTATTATTTTCAAATGTCCATGATTTTAACCTTCATTTGATGGAATCTATTGCAGGTTCTATTCTTTCGTCTATTTCATTTTGAATGTTGCCACAATTATCAATATTTTTGTTTTCATCACACTTCATTAGATTCTTCTAAAATTTTATATACTGGTTTTATTTCCAAACCATAGAATTGTAAATGTTCCTCGCTATTTGTGTTTGCATATGATTCATATTCTATAAATCTAACTTCCCTTTTGATACTTTTGATAACTAATTTTGTTCCCGCTTTCCACAATGTGTAAGCTTTGGATTCATCTCAATGACTATGTAGGGTATATTCAGAACTTCTCAGTTGCCTCTTCAACTTATTCGGTTTCTTATTCACTACAAATGCTTTGCATCCAATTGATCGAAAATGTCGGACGAAGGACGTATTCCACTGCATAACTGTTCGGAAGTTTTAGAGTTCATATGTGTTGAAAACCGATTTCTAACATACGCAGCTGTATTAATTAGATCTACCCATAATGATTGTGGTAAGCTAGCATCTATCATGTAAATTTCTGTCATTTCACCCTAAGTTCTATGAACAACATGAGTTCGTTCGGCGACACCACTTTGTACTTGGTGTATATTAGGCAGTTAATTGACTTTCTATGCCATAATTTCTCAAACATGTGAAAAAATCTTGAGAAACTAGTTACGGGACATTATCGCTTTTCTTTTCTTGCCAGCTTTTGTTTCTGCTAAACGTTTAAATTCTTTCAATTTTTTTATATGTTCATTTTTTCTTCTCATAAAGTATACGAAAACTTTTCTGGAGTAATCATCTATAAATGTTGCAAAATAAATACATGTGCCTAATGATTCCATTTTCTTCGGACCACACAAATCTGTGTGGATGAGTTTTAAAATTTCATTTAAAGATTTAATTTTCCGCGGTAAGAATAGACGAAACTGTTTTCAACGAAAGCATGTGTTACAGATTATATCATATATTTTTTATATATCCTTTTTGTAAATTGCTTGTAATTGATTTTGATTCGAATCGCCGTACCTTCTCTGCCAAGACCAAATTCAGTTTATCTCATTTTAGATCTATCTGAGCTTTTTTTTTGCCTCATAAATATCCATTATATAAATGTCCACCTCTCTTTCAAGCTTCGATTAAAATAAAATTCTTAAAATAAAATTTTTTTCATTATGACCATGCGTCTGTTATTTGTAGCTTTTCCAGTCGATATTAGATTACAATGTAATTCTAGGACATATAGAATAATTAACAAATTTACCGTTTCAAATTTTCGGTCCACTTCTAATGTAAGCTCCACAGTTCCGATACCTTTTACATCTAATTCTTTTTCCTTAGTTAATCAAATTTTTCATAACAGTTTTCCATCAAAATTGTTGTGAATACAAAGAAATGAAGAATTAATATTACATATATATACGGCATAGCTCCGTTATTTATGCACCAAAATTGATTTAGTAGATAAGCACAGATTCTTTTTATCAAAAAGCCTGCATTTCACAAATATGCTTCGATTTGTTAAATTTTCCTATGATTGTCTTACAATAATTAGCTTTATGGCCTGTCTTTCCGCACTGTTAGCTTTTAAAAGAAAAATATGTTTTTGATATACCTTTTTGTTGATCTTGGCTTTGCTTTTTAAGATATTTTTGTTAAAGTACTTCACTTTTTGTGTGGTTCCAATTTCCAATAGGTCGACATTTTTGGGAATTCGTTAGTCGTGTCTACTGCGGCTTTAATTGGTGTGAACTTTCTTGGTAATGTATCCAGCGGAAGTATAATGAGCAGATCTTCATTGGTTTTTACGCCCATTTCAGTTAATTAAAAAGGCGGGAATTGTTTAATTTTCTAACATTTTTATTATTAACAACCTACGGTAGCACTCTACTTTGTTTCTTGTTGACTTACAGTTAGACGTATTTTCTAAATATATTCATATTTCTGTTGACGTTTTCCTATTTTTCACCATTCCTACTATTTTAATCTGCATAGTGACTATAATTTCGGCTCTTGCGCCCATATCTTTGTCTGTATATGTTGTAATACTTTTAGTTGATTGTTGTTCGGTGTTTTGAGTACTCGTTCGCTTATCGGGAAGTTCTTCTACTTGCGATTTACTTACGCAAGATTATCTTCAACAATCTGTTTTTATGAAGAACAGCTTCCATTATCGTCCTCCATATCCCATAGTTTCTACCATCAAAAAGTGGTATTCTTTCTGGTTAAATGGTCATTCTTTTCTTTGTTACATCTATGGGCTTAATATTTTCTTAATTATCTTTCATTAACTGCTGGAGGCCCATAACCTATTGAGTGAACACACTTTTGTACGTTTTTGTAGAACAAATTTATGGGAAAGCATAAACGGAATTTTAAAAGTTATTTAAACAAAGTCTTTATCTGTAACTATGTTTTTCTAATAAAAATAAGTTGTTTTTTATATATTACAATATTTTTCAACAAATCGGTGTGAAGGAATTGATGCTTTTAAATTTATTTCAAAGTATTGTGTTATAGGTTGCAAGATTGCATGTTAATTTATTATAAATAAATAATTGAGAAAGTCAATGCTGTTAAATTTGATAATCAGTGAACAGTAGTCAAAGTGAATAACAGTAAAAATACTTTAAAGCAAGTTAAAGAAATTGAACACATTTTGTTTTTCCTAGCTAGGGCTTTATTTTTTGGCTGGAATAAAAACCATACACCATACACCGTACGCAGTTTTCATTTGGACTATATATAGTGCTTTCAAACGAAAAAGTCACAGTGTTATATCGTAACTATTTCATACCGACATTTGCGGTCAAAAGCGGTGCAAATGTGGACAAAGCGACGTTGAGTTTCCAGATCGAACTACGCATTCGCGAGAAGAAATAGCATACAGTCTACAAATTACGAATGAAAAACAGCTTCCGGACTTATTCCCCAAGGAAAAGGTTACCAAAAAGCGGAAAAAATGTCGATGCTGGTGTTGATGTAAACAAAACGAGGCTAATATTAATTGTGATGATGAGGCAAGCAGATCTGATATCTCTGTAAAGCAGCAAGCAGAAATAAAAATTCGCCAATAATATATTGGTCTTTTATTAATGGCATATCAAGTGAAAAAAATTGGAGAGTAGAATGGAAGAAGCTAACTGTGTTAATTCTAAGTCAAGTATGATGGACGCCACGATGTGGTGGATTAATTTTTTTTTACAACCATGATCCCCCTTTTATATTGCAAATCTAATATTTCCATTCTCGCTTCTGTCTTGTACGGCAAATCCAGGAATATTACATGTTTCACCTGGCAGATTAAGGCGGCCTTCAATAATAGTTTGCTTGGTTCGGTGTTCATGTGAGTTTTACGTGTATGGAAGAACAGTTTAGTGCGTTCATCTCTCCTACCAATTTAATTGTGATCTCAAAGCTCTTGTAAATAACGTGTAAGATAAACGCTCTTGATTATTCTAAGTAGAACCTGTTAGTAATTCACTTAACACTTCTAAAATTCCTTAGTACCAATCTGATAATAATAACTTGTAAGATCAGTTTAATTCTCCTGTGGCGTGTGTATGGTGATGCGTGTGCACGATTTGGTCCAAGCCAAATATAACTTTCTTTCGTTGTAATTACATTACAGTGATCTTTTGTAATGTATTATATATAGCCTAACAATATATATTCTGGGGGATCAGAAAATATGCTGGAAGATATTCTACAGGTTCAGATATATATGTAAAATGAATAGCTAATGCGTACTGCGTAATACTCGAAAACTGGCGTCGAAGATTGCATAAGGTCATTTAGATATATCTGTATGGCAATATAATGTATTAAATATAAATAAATTATTTTTACAGTATAACTTTCTCAGTCACGGAAAATAACTTTATATTTCTATGGAAAATTTTCAATGACATCGGTGCATTACGTTTGCTATCCCATGATTGAATTCTTTGTCGTACACATTCCATAGCGAATATAGATTTAACAACACAGCAGTATATATGCTCTGGACTTGATACAGTGTGACGTTATGTCGAGAAACCATTAGCCTTGGCACTGATTGTATATGTCGTTAACTAGGTTTCATTTTCGAGTTTCAATCGTCTTTGCTATATATAACCAAAAGAGTTTCGAAAAACGCCGTTTCAAAACCGTCGAATCAAGCGTAAGGAATATTGTATTGTTTGTTCCGAGTATTTGCAAATAATGCAAATATGTCAATTTCTATGGAAAGCTTCTCTAAGTTGCCTCCACCGACTTCTCAGCCAACAAACAACCAACCAAACACTGAGTTTACTGCTGCAGTTCTAACCAAGAAGATGATAACTCCCGAAATCCCCATTTCTCCTTTCAGCATAAAATCCTCAAATCCCGAGACTGTGACACCCATAACAGACAATCCTCCTTCCGGTCACGAAATGATCATTGATCCTACCATTTCCTCTAACTTATCTCAATTCTCTGATCGTATTCAAAAATTACATAATATCAAGTCGTCCTCTCAATCAAATTCTATTATTAACTCTGCTACACCCTTATCTCACGACCTTCACAAGAGTATTCTTATCCAACGATCACCTGTGTGTTCGTAATTCTATTCTCTCTCAATCAATAATGAAAATAGCTCAACTTAATTGCACTAGCATCCGAAACAAATTAAAACAGCTTGAACAATACCTTCATTATAATAACATCTCCGTGGCCTGTCTTTCTGCAACTTTTCTAAAACCTCACGCTTCTTTTTCTATTAAGAATTATGACGTAGTTAGATTTGGTCATATCTCCAATGCCTGTCGGTGTGGCGATGCTTATATCAAGCTTTCATTCTCTTACGCTTCTAATTTTGAAAATTGTGTACCTATTGAAGATTACACCATTCACACTTCCCTTGAGCGAACTCTTGATCATTATCATCATTGATTCTGCAATTATCAGGTTACTTTATTTCAGATCCGACATATCTGCACTAATATGTGGTGATTTCAATGCTCATAATGTGTAGTCGCTTCTCCAATTCAAGAAGCAGACAAATTCAAGATTTTCTTGACAGCAGCAATTTAGTAATAGTGATCCTACACGTCTCTTCTTGCATAGATCTTTCAATTTGTACATCTAATCTAAGTTCTCCGAGGATCTGGGGAGCCTTAACGACACCATAGGTAGTTCTCACTGTCGAATCGAAATTGGTCTTCATTTACGTCCTATTATCCGTTGCCGTTCACATACCTATGTTCGAAAGCATATAAAACCTTCTTCACTTAACAATACTAACCGTAACATTTCAAATACCATCCAAAGCAATGACTCTTCGGGTTGTTTCTTTGATAGATTTTCAAAATTTTTCACTGATGCTTTGAACCGAAAAATCATATCCTCCTAATTCTCCGCATGCAATCGAGAAGGTTAGACTTGCTATAAATTAATGCAAAAGATCGCCTTCTAAAATAAATTTCAAATTTTTGGACGATATTAGAAACGAATATACGTATACTCTCAAGCTGAAAAACCGTAAAGGCTGGAAACAATTTTGTGAAAATGTCACAAGTGACATGTCAATCTCAGATCTTTGGCGTACCGTGAAAATTTTTAGAGGTATCACTTCCACTCATTGATCTATACCCATTCAGCCCTTTAACAGGTTTTACGATAAGCTCGCTGAACCTTCTTGTCCAATAATACCCTCAGTATCGCTTGGTAAGAAACGTGATAATTTTTTCTTAAATAGCATAACTGTCTCTAAACTCAATAAATCCATTAGCCTCTCAAAAGACTCATCTCCAGGATTTGATGGCAAATTAAAGACTTTCTAGGCTTTGTCCTACACTCGAAACTTTCCCCGCCACCTCACATAGACAAAGTCACCAAACAGTGTTTTCAACTCATTAATGTATTGTAATCCATTTGTGGTATTTCTTGGGACTCTGACCCCTCTTGCATTATTAAACGGTATCTTGGCTTAATCAGACCAAAGTTAGAATACGCCTCTCCACTCTTATTGGACATCTCAAAGAAGGACCTTGTGAAATTATGTAGAATCCAATGGAAATGCCTTCGCCTGGCTCTTGGTATCATGAATTCTACACACATACTAAGCTTGGAACAGATGGTAAATGTTATGCCTCTACAAGAAAGAATTCGTTTGCTCCCCAATTTTTCATCCAACAAAATTTTATCTTTCGAAAATCATCCGTTCTTACCTTTCTTTTAAAACTTTATATCACTCAATTCCTCTCCTTCCTTCTTTAAAATTTTTGCTGACAATAATAACTTCAACATTTTAAGAACTGACGTACATAGCTTTTTCGAAATTGCTCTTGGTACTCAATATTTTCGACCAGTAATTAAGTTCTTACCAGTGAAAAAATCCATAGTTATTCCAATAGAGGTACACCATCATTAATCGAACTTGGTCAATACCAAATCGAAACATTTTCAATCATCTTTACTGATGGATCTTAGACCGATGTTTTAGGCAATGTCGTTTTGTTTCCAGATATTAATATAGAAACCTACTTCTCAAATCACCTATGTAACACTACATTTTCGGCTGAATGTCGTGCGATCCTCGACGTCAAAAGAAAATCCTTACAGTGTCAGACGTAAATCTCTCTTATCCGCTTTGCAATCATTTCCCTCAGATAAAACTCACCCATACATATTAGGAATCAGATCCTTACTTTATAACCTCAAGTCTGATACAATTTGTTTTCATTTTCTCTAGGTACCCAGTCACATGGGCTTTCTTGGCAACAACACTGCAGATAAAATTGCATCTTCCAGACTATCTCATTTTAATGATCGTGCTGTAATTGCTGCAGGCCCGAGGACAATCGATAAAAAGCATTCAGTTCTTTCTCGGCAACAGCGATAGGATAATTCACCTTATGGTTGTCATTTTTATTCTTTATTTCCACAAATAAATAAAGCAGGCTGATGTTCAAGCATACGCGATATAATGATCGTCTATTGAAAATTAACATAGTAAACAATCCTTGAAGCACATGTGGAGTTTGCAATCTTCTGATCATAACCTATTTGTCTTTCCGAATGTTACCACTTCTATTCGTCACTTGACAAATTGAGTATATCTCGTGATCACTGTATCTTGACAATTTGCATTCTCGTAATTTAACAGCTTACATCGCAATCTTTTGTTTTGTCGAATCAAGCCATCAAGACATATAAGCGTTTACAGCCACTCTATGAACCTTCTCCCTTTTGCATTTTTTTGCTCTCACTCCCATCAACTCCTTTATATAACAAGTTATATTCATATGCACATCACATTATTCTTACATATCGGAATTTACTCCTCGATCTTTTCTTCTATCCTACGTGGCGGACATATCTTAATAAAAACTATAAAAAAATAACGTAGCGGACGCATAAAACATGATATTAAAAAAAAAAAATAAAAATTTAATCAAATAATCACTAAAATAAATAAATAATAATATTATATACCAAATCTAACCCCAAGTTTACCAAGGCTCAAACGAAAAACTCTCTGTTCACATCGAGCCTTTTTCACACATCTCAGGAAATTTTCGGTTGTTAATTTGCTTGAATACCAGAAGAAGAAGAAAACAGCTGTAAATTAAAAATAAAATAAATTCTAAACCAAAACAAAGAGTTTTATTATTATTATTATTATTATTATTATTATTATAAATTTAGCCAGAGAATAAATTCTAAGACTAAAGTCTTAGAGCACTAGCATCTAAGGCTTTCGGCTTTTTTTTATTAATATTATTATTGTTATTATTATTATTAAAAACTGTACCGCTTTTGAGATTTGAACCCACGACCATTGAATTGCTAGTCGAGACTCTTGCTTACTCGGCCACTCAGGCGGATAACAAAGAGTTTTTTTTACATTTGTGGAAGGTAAATTAATTATTTGTTTTTTTGTGTCTGCGTCAATTGTCTATTTAATACTCTTAATTCCTAAAAGCGTTTAATCGACTGTGTCTTATCAATCTTTCTATACACCATCATATATTGTCGCTTTCATTGATAAAGCGCGAAGGTCCAACAAATATTAACATCTCATCACTACTGGATCGTCTTACCGCCAACAATTCTAAAGCAGTTTACTAAATAAAAAAAAAGTAAGTAAACTGTTATTATTAAATAATCAAGCAGTGTGAAGTTTTATTCATGCGGAATGGTTACTTTGCCCATATTACGTTATTTGGGGGTTCTCGAGGTTCTCGGAAAAGCAATCTTTGAAGAAGTAGAGGGGCATTCATTTCTCTTACATTACCCGAAAGTGTGTACATAAATGATTTTATATATTTGTCAAAAACGTAAATTAAAATATACACATTGTTGCATATAGATTTTTACAAAAGTTGCGGTGGTGAAAAAAGACTCTCAAGCCATTTTAGGAAAAATTGGCGTGCGTCCCTATCTGTTCTGTTTCTCATGTTCTTGTCACGCGTTGCTGTACAACAAACGATGATTGCAGTACTGCTAATATATATTGAAGTGTTTGGATACGTGGACGGAACTTATATTTACTTATTTGTATTTATTTTCGTAAACTTTCACAAATTAAAGAACGTTCTATAAACCGAAAAGACAAACGTAACCTAAATGGAATGGTGTTGAGTTTATCTACATACATATATACGTTTGCTTATATACATACAAATATTTTACTTATAAGGTTTACGACGACATCAAAATTATAATAGTAAACTTTCGATTTCTGGAATCAAAGCAACTTATTTTGCGGAGAGTCGACGTTTTGTTAGATGCCTCCAAGTGGAAGCCACTAAGTAAGGAAATAAAAACCGACGTATCTTCTGCACATTTAAATTGAATTTTATTCAAATAATGGATAAAAAGAATTAATCCGTTTTAAGACGTTTTGTGAAAATTAAAAAGTAAACAAACAAACATCAAATTTTTCCTTTGTTTGCCTGCTATTTTTTGGAAGTACGCCCGCCAAATGAGAGCTACTTATTACGAAGTTACATAATCGATGTCCTGACAATACTTGGTATTGCCAAAATATATAAATAAAATATATAAATATATAAAAACTTAGGCATAGTCACATATCTTTTAGGTAGAAGATGAAATTTGGTGTGCGTTTACGTTCCTTTCACGTATGACCTTCGTAATCACTTTCATTCTTATTATTCTTGTTAAATGACATAGCAGAAGAAGAAGCATATTTATATATATATATTTATTCGCGGCCTCAAAATCTAAAAAATAACAGCTGAAAATTCTCTCAATTTTATATATTTTGAAACAATATGAAAATTATAATTCCTAAGACCTTTATTAAAGTACTCCCAAGGCGCTAAACGGTGGCAAGCTAATAACAACCAAAGCAACCGTACAGAGAAGGAAAGAACTATATAGTGAAAACGGAATTTTTCTTCTTTTAGGCTCCTGCGGCTGCGCAGAACATTAGGAATCTATACAAAGCGGTATAAAAGGAGAATATTTTTTGCCGTGTTGCTTCTTAAGAAGGAAACTAAATTTTTAGTGAATCTATGTTTTATTGTCCTAACATAAAGTACGGACGAGGCATAATGCGAGCAATTACGAATTAAGATGTTTCTGAGACGGTGAGGAAGCGAAAATTGGTCGTTTTAAAAAGTGTTGCCAAAGCATTACATGTTATTGTTCTTGCTCAATAAAAAAGGATTGTTCAATAAGAAGTAGTGTAATTGTTAACTCACTAATTTTTTGGCTTAAACCTTCTAGTTTAGTTTAGTTCGTTATAGGAGAGATAAACGACAGAACAACCATAATGAATGTATATGGAAATATTATAGATTTGTTGGATATATTATTACTATTTCATTGCAGCACATATTAATATGTTGTAGAAGCACGTCGTCAACATGTTTTAGCCGTCAACGCTATAATAGGACTTCATATAAATAAAAAGGACTTGGTATGACTAGAAACTGGCAAAATTATCTGAAAATATAAATAATTGGGAATTTTAATTGTAAGCATTCAATAAAACGAAAGTAATTACGAAAAATTTAATGGAAATCTTCTACTAACTAGTAGAAATGAAAACACATTGTTCTTCGTGAACATTTAGCGAGCCAACAACAAATGATTCGCCTCGTTATAAAAAGAAAGGCACAACGAGAACACAACGTCCTTTATCCGGGCCTTAATAAAGTTGACAATTAATTTACGTTATTGGCTAACATTAGAATCTTGTGCTGCGTCCGCCATTATAAATATTTTTATATATTTTTTCTTTTAGCTTATTTTATTGTTATTTTAAGAGGATATTTTTTTTTAATATCCTATATATATTTTTTTTAAATTATTTAAAATAGTTTTTTTTGGTTTTTTTTTTTTGATTTTCATTTATTTTTTTTTTATTCCTATAGTCTTATTTTTCTTATTTAAAGAAATAATAGTATACTGGAAAGTAATAAAAGGTGATAGGAAAGCAGTGTCGTCAACGGGTAACAATGGTTAGCTGGGTGAAAAATATATTCGGGGCTGGGCCGTTGAATTTTATATATTTAAGCTGAGCACGTTGGTAAAAGAAAAGACTGCCAAATAAGCCGCAATGTTTTGAGAACGAAGTATAATTAAGACAGTGAGGCTAAGAAGACCAAACGAGGATAATATGCGAATAAGTGAGTCAAAATTCGGATAAACAGAATATGGTCGGGAGATTGTAGCGTGCCAGATGTGCAACACTAATCTGTTGATGAGGCATAAGAAGTCACAGCAGAGATTGAA
Organism: Glossina pallidipes; assembly: GCA_000688715.1. Classification (NCBI taxonomy): domain Eukaryota; kingdom Metazoa; phylum Arthropoda; class Insecta; order Diptera; family Glossinidae; genus Glossina; species Glossina pallidipes. The sequence continues at coordinate 183,790 of KK500018.1, read as the reverse complement.
AATACGCAACCATGGTCTGACGTTTTTATGCGACGCCAAAGAATATAAATGACGAACAGAAGCTGAGGTGTTGGAAGAAATTAAAGATCGATCCCCGGTATACGTTGGTTGGGACGATGCATGCATGTATATTTGGGTAAGTTCTATCTGTGGGGAATCATTGTAGAGTTAATAAAAGCGATTTACTCTCTGAAATAATGAGCAAGTTTCTTTCCTTTTGCATGGCAGGTAAATGGCTTCGAAAATTTCAAGGCACCCGGCTGTGACAATGGGGCTGTTTGAAGAGTATCCCTCAATGTTAATATCAGGGAACCAAACACCATTGCTAACAGTATCAGATTTGGACCCACCCGCGAAGATATAAGAGAAATGTTTCCATTTGACATTAAGTAGGTTTAAGTAGCGGGACTGCACTTCTTCTGCTGTAATTACAGGCGGAAGTTTAATTACAAGTTGAAAAATGTGAGATTAATAATTATGAATTAAATATGTATGTCGAATTTCAGAATGTTGAAATTATTAAGATTAGCATTTACACGAAATCTTTCAGGTTGGACTTAAGAGTACTGACGCTAATTGAGTTGAAAGCTACAGAAATGTTCAGAAAGCAAGTGACAAGAGTTTGGCTTTTGGCAAAAGCTAGATTAATAGTGGACCAAAGAGCGATAGTGTGGCAGGCAGATCTACGTCGTCTGAACTCAGATTGGCAGTTGCTGAAAATGTTTTGAGATTCTAGATGCCATTCTAAACAAGAACAAAGTATTCTTCCAAAAAGTTTTCCGATTAGGCAGCAGTTCCTTTTTTTTAAGGCAGTGGTTTGAAAATTAAATCAATCTGATGGTATGCAAGATGTGTTGAGAACCTCATTATCCTTAAGAAGAGTTAACCTGTTCTCCGTATCTAAATTTTCGAGATGGCCATTTCGAATACCATCCAATCCAGGAGACGTCTTCTTAGATATGTTTATTTTCCTGTTAAGCTTTCCGAGGGTAATCTCCCCCAGAACACAGATCTGACATCGCTCATCAAATGAAAAACAAGGTAAGATAAATTTACAAGTTTGCAAATTGCATATTAAGATTAATCAAACCAACGATATGCTTGGTCTTTAATTTGCTTTTACAGCTGTTAACTCTTATAAACGTTTGGTTTGACTGCTATGGCAGAGTAACTGTATTCCATAGCTGTTGTGTTTACATGAAGTAAAAAAGACAAAAGTAATCGAACAATGCCGAAAGCTGTCTCCTACTTGAAGCATAGTGAGACGGACAGCGCAAGCAAAAATTATCCTTCAAATATTCAATTACTTCTTGAAGGTTCTGTACCTAATTCTCACAAACATTTTTTCCTAAAGAAGCGCTTTTGTAAATAGAAGAAATTCTGCATTCTGTGGGCGATCCTCCTCCAGAAGATGGTGGATATAACAGATTCGACGACAGCTGTAGATAATTTTTTTTATTTTATTGCCGAAACGTTGCTAAATTTTTCTCATCCCATATATGTGAGAATTTTGTTTAACGTCAGCAGTAAGTGTAAATGTTCTAGTAAATAGGAGATTTTATGTAGGATAAACATATTAATATACTATTAGAATCACAAACAAATAAAGAAAATTAAGAAAGAATGAAAGAAATAAAAAGTTATGTCCGACTGTGGACAGTTCGTCTATTTATTTATTTAATTATTTTTTATTTACGTGCACATGAAACTTAACTAAAATAAATTAATAGCCGAATTCAATTGACTCTTAGAAGTAAATCTTATACTAATTAATATTAAAAACTAGTATAGAAGAAGCAAAGAAAAAATAATAATAATTATATAATAATTTATGTATATATAAATAAGAAAGAAAAAAAGAAAAAAAAAGCATGTACACAACTAGCACAAAGGCACACCCACTGATAGAGTTTAAAGAATTCGATATTGAGAGTAATTGATAGACATCACTTAGATTTCTGCAAGCAACTCTAAACGGGTTAAACAGCTCATAATTATATTTACATTTACTCAGCTTAATGAACATGGAGTGCTTACAGAAACGATTAGGGACATTAAAGCTTATCTCATAAAGTAATGTCGACGAATCGATAGTACCATTTATTAACTTAATTAAGAAGTAGACAACAAGAGTCAATCTACGTTTCTCAAGTGACAGTAAGAATAAGAGAAGCAACCTATTTTCATAAGGAGGCAAAGAGACAAATAGGTCGCAATCGAAATTCCTAAGGCAAATATCAAGAATTGTTTTTGAACTGATCCAATTGAATCTTCATAGCACCTATAAGAAGGCATACTCAGCTATTGGTCTAGCTAAGCACATGTATTGTCTTTTTTTAATGTAAGGATCCTTCAGTTCTTTGGACAACCTCTTAATGAAACCAAACTATACTTAAATAGACCTCAAAATACAAATTAATGTGTAATCTTTGATCGATTAGAACCCGTAAATTTTTGAACGAATCAACGTTTTCTAATTTGTGTGAGTCAATAAAAAACGCATTGAATATCGAATGGCTTCCCCCTTGAGAAAGAAAACTTCTTGCGTTTTTTTAGATTGAATTTCATAAAATTTAAGGAGTACCAACTAACGAAATTATTTAAATCAATTTGAAGCTGATACGATTACGATCAAACGAATCAAAAAAAACACTAATATCGTCAGCGTACATTAATATCTGGTTGGATCTAATCACCGAGGGGAAATCGTCCATGTATAAAATAAATAAAGGAGTTCTTAAATGGCTGCCTTGAAGTAAGCTAGACGTCAATACGCGCGAGGCGATGAAGTTAAACAGAATTTCACTAAGTAAAAAAGGAAGAGGCCTAAAGTTTGAAGACTAATAAGTTATGGGTAACTAAGTCAAACGCTTTACTAAAATCGGTATATACGACATCCGTGCGAGACCCACTAGAAGAAGCCTTGAAAACACGGCAAGTAAACTCTAAGAGATTCGTCACAGTAGATCTTCCTATGAAAAGCTAAATGCTGAGTAACAATTCGCTCAAAACAATTTAGCTAACACATTCAATTTGGCAATGCTTCTATAGTTCGCAACGTGATGTCTGCTTCCATATTTGTGAATTGGAATGAAGAAACTATTCTTCAAACACAAAGAATTGATGAAAAATCGTTGGAATAACAGCACATAGCTCATCAGACCATGATTTGAATATACATAATGGAATCGTAGGTCCAGGCGCGCAACTATATTTTAGGGACCTCAAACCATGTAAAACGTCGTTTTCTGAAATGGCAAAGTTGGGAATCAAAACCAAGTTAGTTATCGGATACGGGCAGTTGGCAGTTGAATTGGAACCAGCAATCGAAAATTTCGTTGCAAATATTCAACAAAGAGATTCGATGTTTCAATGTCATCAGAGGACTCAGAGCCATTGAGGGATGTATAGAGATTTTTCTTGTGTAGTTGACAAACTTAAAAAATTTTCTAGGATTAATAAGCAATGAGGATTTTATCAACTGAAGACATCTGCAATAATATCGGTGGTTGAGGTAATTAAATCTACGCTTTGCAGAATAAGGAAAATAGTCGTAAGCAGAACCAATTTTCGTAAATTTTTTGAAAAGTTTCTTTTTTCTATTTTTGTAATATTTAATTCTCTTGTTACACCATGGCGGGTACTTCCTTCGAGGTTGCTTGAGCGGAACGGATGCAGAAATAGCTAGATTTAATACATTATAGAACGAAGACAAGGTAAGGTTTCAATATTTCCAACAGCGAAATCGAGCATAATATGTGAAAGATGAAATTTAAGTAAAATATTACTTTTGCTAAAATCATAATATTTATTACAAACTTAATTGTAAGTAGGATTTGGTACATTAGAGTAGATTGCGGGACCATCAAGCCTGCAATATAAGGAAATAAAAATTGCTGGACGATACGGATCCTCAGGTAAACTACAAATGGACAGGGATTTACAACTATCTCCGGAAAATTGGCGAAGCAAATATCTAGCAGTCTGGTATTACAATTAGGAGTGCGGTAGTATTGAAGTTAGTTAAGATCAACTAATTCATGGAAAAACACAATAGCTCTATCAGATGTTGAAGTGGGGACAATACAGCCGGCCTGCAATCTTTATATTCAAATATGCAAAAGTTTACTTTTGTGGCTTATAAATAAGACCAAAAGACCCATTTAAGTTTGATTTGGAAAACAGAGCTCTTCTTCGTTTATGGTGGCGTGTTCTTTTGAAAATCAATTTTCTCACAAAAATTTCCAAAATTCATGTGGATTTTCAAGACGGTGCCTCCATGTTTGCGACCAGGAGAGTATCAACGACATATATCACGCAGACACATAGGCGTATAGACGTGGGTAAATCGATATATATAATTTTAGTGGGGTTTCTGAAGCTTTCTTTTGAGTTATTATAAATACGAACAAAAATATTGCAGCCGAATAAAGCCGACCGTTAAGTACCGTACACAATTTCTCATACAATTCTTCAATTACTTTCATGATAAAACGTTCTATGTTTTGTTTCTAAGTAAAAATGTACTTTTGATGCAAAGGTTAATATGAGATGGGATCAGAAGTATAATTTTCTTTTGTTTAAATTTAATATAGTCGATTTTTATGTCAGCTTTCAACATAAAATATTAAAAATAGACTTTTTGGCATGTAGGGGTTAATTTTTCATAGGAACGGTTGTATGGCAGGGTGTTAAAAAAATTGGTCTATCCAATATATATTTTCTGTAACAATTTAATACGCCAAATTAGCATTACTCATTTTTGCTGGAAAATTTGAAAAATTACAAATTCTTTTCATAAAGCTACTTTTTCCAAACGAATTATTGCATAAAAAGAGATCGTAAAAATCTAACGAAATTTTGACAGCTTTTGTCCTTGAAATATGGATATTTGTCAAAAAGTTGCGGAGTATCTGTCGAAGAGAAAACTGCTCCGACAAACTGTAGGTGGGTGAACAGACAAGTGCAATAAACTTTAGTTAAACAGCTCTTTGACGGTTACACTTAGGCTACACTCTTGCACTGACGACGATCTTTTTACTCCTTATTATAATTTTGACATTTAACTATCTCTCCCGCTTTGAATTCTCGCAAACAAATCATATTCGTCACAGTTTTCAGATCATTTAAAGTCTGCAATCCCTTCTCGAATACACTAACTGCTCTTCCTTCTTGTCCAACACCGAAAAGGAGTTCACTTGGTGCAGCGCCATTCCTCCTTTGAAGATCCCGAAGATCTTTATTTCTCTTTTCTTGAGGTTTAAATCGGAGAAATTTCCTATTTCTTGGAGTCAAGACCAACTTATTAAGTGTTGTATAATTTGTGATTAATGCAGCGTCATTATTAACCAACGATCCTAACTGAGTATCTTGGTTGTATGGGTGGAGGAAATATAAGTGGTCAGTTTACGTAAATATTTTACCGCGTAATGCAATATTATGTATATCATTCAGATAAATCGGGAATAATAGTGGTCCCGAACTAATACTACGCCCTGGACACTTTTTATGGTACCTTCTCTCGAATTTATTTGAAGAAGTTGCTTTCTTTTGATAAGATAGCTTTTAAAATATGCAAGCTATCTTTCAATTAGGCCATAGAAAAAAAATTTTCAATTAAAATTTTATAATCCACCAATTCAAATCATTTGCCTTCGTTAAATCGCAAAACATGCGGCCTACGCCGGAGTAACCATTCTCCAAGCATTCGCAGATATTTTTGACTACATTAACTACAGCTTTGTCTATTCCAAAGCCTTTTCTAAATCCTATTGATTGGCCATAGTTATTTTAGATTTCGCGCTTCTGCCCAGGGTGTAGTTTAGGAATTTCCAGGACTTCAATGTCATGCCGTGTTTCGCACAGATTGTCTATGTAATAATTGTTCATAGCTACCTTCAGAACAATTTTAATGAGCCTACTTGATTTTTTCAAACGAGTTTCTACTTTTGCCCCGCATTCTCTTTTCTTAAGTTTAGAAACATATTTTTTAGTTTTAGTCAAGATGTAATTTTATTATTTCATTAATCTTCTCTTCTTTACATTTGTTTTTGCACACGACACAGCATTTGATAGAGACGACATAACTTCTGATGCATCTCTCGAGGGATTCCCGGATAACGCAGACAATGAGAGACTTATGAAAATGAACCTTCTGTCATAGCGAGTATAGAGGGTTTCTTGAGAGTCTTTCATTTCATATTGATGATCAACAGATGATATTATGGTCAGACAGCTTGTACTCTATTACGCCAGTTGTGATTTTATTGTGCATAATACTGAGGGCAAAGTCTATAGAAGTCCCACTTTTAGATTGCGTTACAAACCAATGGTAGGTTTTTCAATCATAAGATTCCATATTTGCATTAAGTTCCAGTGATGAAAATTTTCCACAAGAGCTAATTTATTTGAGTACAATTGAAACGAATCTACGGTTTTAAAATAATTATTCGTAAAGTACTAGAAACTATGGATGGTTCAAATACAATAATTACGATTAAGTTGCATTAACTGCACAATTGACCTGTTGAATCAATTGCAGAGTTTCCGATTACATCTACTTCACTCTCGTTCAAATATTTCCCGGTCTTTTCTAACTCTTCTACTCCTTTTTCCATTACTTTGTATTCTCTTTCTACTTCCTTCCTTTCATAAATTCATCAAATTGCCGGACCATAAACCTCATCGATTCTTGCATTACGTTCAGCTGACTTAATTTCTTTAGTTGCGTTTTTATTGCATTTAGTTCACTTTGAACATTCCCGCCACTATCACTGCTTACATGACAAAGAAACTCCTCATTGCTGTCGTTTAGTAAACGATTGTATTGCCCTTTATCAAGATTCGTACCCAAGCCATGATATATTTTTAAACATTATATTGCATATTCTCATCGTCGTCTTCTTTCACCTGCAGCTTGCGTTTGTTTGTCTTCTTGACAAAACTACGGCAACTTGTTATGCATCATAGTGGTTACTATAGCTGAGCCGATTCGAGTTGCTAACGTAGGTAAGGTTCTCCTAGCAGGTGTGATTATTTATGCATGTGCCCTGTGGATCCCATTGTTACTTAAGTATAGTTGCTGTTAACAGCTTCTTTGATCCTTATCGCTGTTTTTGCTTTAAATCACAACATTATCACCATTCACGTCGCTGCGTGTAACCTTCTATTTACCGCAAAAATGACCGTTATTAAACAATTGAAGCAATGATTGTACGAATAAATATTGTTTGTTTAAGGCGCCTTGAAGTGTTAGAGCTCCCAACCATATTTTTGTTATCAACTAACACACGCAGATGACTAACCACAGTAAAAGAAGATGTTATAAACCAAAATCTACACTTTCAGTTCTAAATCACTTTTATCTTGAATTTGGTTCTTGTAAGAAAAAAGTTTTGAAAAAATAATTGTAGATTTTTAGAAAATCTACAAAATTTTTACGGAGAAAAAATAAACACAGTCAATTGCGAACAGAATTGCAATAGTAAGCATTTGAATACGCTTCCTTTTATGATTTCCAACCTAGCATTGTCATGCTGAATGAATTGAATTGCTGAATGAATGGATTCAAAAAGAGTTCTTTATGTATGCGTAAAGGAACTTGCGGCGACACTCTCATGTAGAATTGCAACTATATGGAAACAGATTACTCTTACTCTATATTTGACAAACGTAAGTTTATTTTACGTATCAGGTTTTTAGCAGAGTTGAAAAATGGCGTTGTTGATTCCAAAGCACTGAATTTTTTAAGAAATTGAATGGCGTTTATAATGCAATCTTCTTATCGGTTTCAACAAACGTCATAAAAATAGTCTATAGCGCTCGAGCCTCTTCGATGTCATACCTAGGCAACACAATTAACTGGTTAATTAAAAGTAGTGTAGCAAAGTGAAATAATATAGGGTGTTAAATAATGGGTATGTTTGCTGCGCCTTAACGATGTATTCGTAAGCTAATGCCAATTGCTGCTGAGCAATCCAGCGTTGCATGCGAGCATGTTCTGCATTTCCGTTATTTCTTTAGTTCATTTGTAGGTTAATTTATTAATATAATGCAGATTCTAAGTTATAAGCTCCTGTTTACTGTAATCTTAACAAAAAACGCAAACTTCGCTCTATAACACCTTGCTGTGTTGAAGGAATTAAAAAAATAAATAACTAGTAAAAAAAGATCTATATGCACAATAGCAAGGGTAATTGAGTTGCGATGAATAAAATCTTTACGTTTATTTCTCCTCGACCATAATGAAATACACTTTAAATAATTACAGATAATTACTTTAAATAATTACGGATATGATTTCTCTCTCAATCCATGAAATCAATATGATTTAGAATATCACTCCGGTTGCCTTAGCACAATTCAAATGCCCAACATCATCATGATGCACTCATAAAATATTCAATTCCACATCTTCTGGTACAAATAACAATATCTATTATCTGATTTTCTTTACACAAGTACTAACTTTAGCCTTATCCCTATTTTGAGAATAGAACAATATGTTCGCACTTCTGTCAAGACCGTCGACATCTTGTAGGCTTTCATTCACAGGGTGCTTTAAAGTATAGTGAAATTTCTGTATTTTAAACGCCTATCTGGCTATTTTAGTATAAATGTGTTCCTTAATCATTGTCAATAATACTGAAACATAGTTCGTTACCATTCTAGACGTTAACCCCTGCAAATATGTTCTGTATCGGCGTACAGCACATATAACACCGTAAGTCTCCAATTCAGAGCTGCGATATTTAAATTTAGAAAGGCTCGTACGTTTTGAAGAATGAAATGTATTATTTTTCTTCTTATGTAGAATCACTCCAAACCCATGACTACTCGCCCTGAATTGGGTTTCTTCTGAATTATGAGCACCTCAGTAACCAATAAAGTTATTATCAGTAGTATAGCGCAATACACTGCTGGCGACCATCGTAGAGAACGAGGTTTTCCGGCGTGGGGATTTCCCCAAGCTTTGAACGCAGCTCATACCTCTTTTATTCGAACTAAACATAGTGGCGTGCTCCGCGCCCACATCGTGAGCACCGCGAATCGTCTTCCTATTTGCAGCGGCGGAGATAGCCCTTAAAACAACCATGTCCTATCAGTAGCTGCTTTACATTGAAATCCACTTCCCATACTTTGTCGAGAACCAGTCTTCAATTCTCGGTACAAGATGTGTCCAGGTTTTTTTGTGAGTTATCACATCTGTTTAGCCATTCGCCTACCATCCTATTTCTCGAAGACGGTGCTTTTCCTTTGGATTCAGGTCTTGCTCGTACGGCTTTTTCTTAGTCAGGAGATGAATCGCAGTCATTATTGCTATGGCCACGGCAACGTTCTTCGATGTTGTGTGACAGCAACTGCATGCCCTGATTTCACCACTTCAACTAGTTGTCTTTTGTGACTTTCCCTTGGGGGTCTTGCATTGGCTATCAATCTTTTTAGAGCTATGTTTACGGACGCCGTTTTCGAAATCGTAACATTCAAATGTATTTTAAATTTTAATCTTTCATCGATCATTACTCCAAAGTATTTAGTGTCTTCCTTAGCTGTAGTCTCGCTTTGGTCAATATATATGTATGTGGGCGCCATCTTCTTCCGGCAATATATGAGAATTACTTCTATTTAATACTGTGTGTATTCCGAGCTTGCTGATGCTAACATAAGCAAATCCTTTCGATCACGTTTTCGGCAAAGCTTTTAATTTGAGTCTGTTCAGGAACTTATAGGCGCAGTATACTGTAAATGTAGTTCCAGAGGTAACTTTGAGGCACTCCACTGCTAAGTTTATACAATTTGTCAACGTAAGCGGTCTTAAATCGCAAATCTCTGTTTTTGAAATAATTGCCTATTTTATTATGGAGATAGCTTGGTATTTGTCGCTAGTTTAAGGATAATATAATGTTCTTGCATCATCTGCATTAAACGTGTTTTTAATGTCCTCCGTAACTGTTAAGCAATATTCCTCCATACCGCCCTTTAGCCGAATTTGAATTTTCAACCAGCCTTACCTTTATAAACTATACAGTGCAAAATTCTTACACATTTGTTTTTATCCTTATCCTGTATTATGTACATATTCACGAATGTTTACTTTTCGGCATTCGTCACCTACACGAGCAAGTGACTTCCAACGATAACATTTTAACTAGTCGACTTCTCCGTTGGCACCTACTTTTTTTGACTTCTAGTGCACCGATAGTATGAAAAGTTTCTTACATCATATTATTGTTTGAAAGAAGTTACGTATGTGCACACGATCTCAATGTGCAGTACTGACATACTCTACCATTTCCGCCTAATTGCTCATCAAACCTCTTTTTGTTTATTTTAGTATCTGCACACTGGTAACTTTCCTTTTTGCACACCCCCTTTGGAGTCATCATCTTCTGACTTCAATCTTCAAATCAAATGGACATTGTCAATAGACTGTTTTTAACTCGCAAATCATTTTCAAAATTTCTTGTATTGTCATATATTACACTCGATTTTCTTGGTTCGAACTGTTTAATCGACTTCAAATATCGAACTGTATTCTTAGATATCCATTTAATTTTCGTAGTCTTTTCGTGCACTTCACAAATTGCGGAATTACAAGCATTGTTCTTTATTAACTTCTTTTTGCCAACAATAGTAATGCTTTCGATCCTTGCCTTATAAAGGCCATTATAGTGCTCTTGTTCCTCCTATTTTCGTAGGGGATTGGGCTTTATAAAATCCTATCGTTTACTAACGTTTATTAAATTCTTTGATAACAAGACAGGGATCAGGATTTAAATACGAATATTTGCTCACTTCTCTGGTTCTACCGGCGGTAATTTATTCAATTGGCCTTAAAACGTTGGATGTATCGAATTTTGCGGTACATCACCACTTTCGAGAACGCCAGGTCAAACCTTTCCCTTTTCGACAAATATGGCTGTATAGTTGCAAAGTTTCGGATGTTGACTCTGGATTTGCTGGCTGCTCCTTTCAGAGGTTCTTGAAGTCGGCATGAATCTTCTGAGTTTGTATGCCAGTAAACGTTGGCCAATTTTTTATACAATTATGAATTTGAGTCATGGATCTGACTAAGTTTTAAATTGCGATCTAAGAGTTTCTGTAAAGATGGCGGCGTATTGATATCATCTTATGACAAGAACTTGATTCAAACATGTGCGCCTACGAGTGCATTTAAGGGTGCTTGTAAAACTAAGGTACTAATTCGATTAAATAATATTCTGGTGACGAGAGAATTTGACGGTCGCGCGCAAACTTATTTCGGAGCAAATCTTCGCGGTCTTTCGGTAGACGTGGAACCAAGAGGCTTGCAAAGTAGCGCAGAGGCCGCTGCCTTAAGCTCTGTGTCTGGTGACTTAGTGGAAATGTGGGAATAGTGTGCTTGGTCTCGGGACCAATGGAGAACATAGAGGCGATAACTGACCGCCTTCATATATTCATTTTCGATCCTCAGATTGTGTCTGTTTAGGCGGCCAAGCAGATTGTAGGCAAGGCGAGTGAATATGAGGACACTTTGCTGCTCTGTGGTTGCACTAAGGACTTAATGAGTCTTGGTGGATGCTTTCCTTCCATTAATTCTATTGACAGGGCTGCCTCGAATGCATTTCATAGCCAGTAGAAACCAGAGGATGATCTGTGATGTTGTCTGTTGCTTATCGGTGTTGAAATGGGTGAAGGCGGTGGTCAATGTTTAGTTCGGGAAGATCAACCTGGATGTCTCAGTGGGAGATAAGCTGGCTTCGAGAGTCAACTGTATGCAGCAACTGTATGAGTCCATCACAACACAATAAAGAGTGGAGACATTTAAGAACGATGTCCATTCAAAATCAAGCCCCGATGAGAGGCCGATTCCGTGTCTAGTGTCAATCTTGCGAGCGATTACCACGACATAAAAGCCATCTTGAATGGTGATCGGCTTTATGTGAAACAGTTATCCTTAAGGATGCCCCATGACAATAAGATTTTCGGTTTCTTCCGTTACCGGAGATGTGATTATATAATAAAGGACTGCGGGGTGAGCAGGCTGATCTGTCGACATTGTAAGCCAACACGTCACAGATACGATACAGGCAATATGCTATAGGACTTGCTTATTTATGGCATTACCGGCTAAAACGTCTAATAATGATTTATAGCTTCTCTGTTTTCAGCAGAATGATCCAATTGGCAGCAGTTTATTATCAACTGTGGATTTGTTTATACTGCAATAAAATTTCAATTCAAGTTATAATGCAATGCGTCCTCCACGAGGCGGTCGATGTTTGTCAAAAATTTAGGTAGCTATGTAAACCCGAGTTCACGAAACCGCATCGTTTGGTAGCGTGTTTCTGGGGTTAGTTGGCGTACGGGATCCATATTGAGGAAGCAGTTACAGTTTCGCGGCATGGAATTTTGTCAGAAAGTTTTGGACGAACGTATAGACTACATAAGTGAGAATATGTGAAGTGTTAATGATCTGCTCCTTAAAACCTTGGTGGGGTTAAGTGGTGGATACCCAGTCTGTCCGAGAAGGGAAAGACCGGCCGCACTCACTACGAAATTTTAACGTATGGAATGTTGTAATAGCGATGATACGACCCAACGCAGAGCTGAATTTAGGCAATGTTTTAAACGTTTACAGACGTGGTAGCTGGTCGCCTTCAAGTTTCTGCTTTTCTTCTATATCTTTGGCAGGTTATTATAAAGCATTCACTAAGACGCCTAGAAGTGATGTGCGAAGGGGATTATGGCATATGTCTCTTCTACATACGGTGATAACCTTCTCATCCTGGTTGGGATATACTGCAGGCTAGTCCTTGTGATGCGTAGCGAGTGTGTACTGCGATTACTCTTGATTATTCATAGCAAAGTGAATGACAGGGTGTGGGGCGGTGGACAGCATGGGGACAGTTCAATGTTGGTAAAGTATTGGTAGAGGCTTCTCCTCCTTTCTTCTACAGAAATGTGACTAATAATCTCTTTCCCTGTTTTCTGTTCTGCTACTGTTAGTGTTCGGTTTGCCCTCTAATTACGCGGGAATGAACCTCACGTCACACAATCAAAATATCATGTCGATGTGCATGCTGGTTCTAATTGTCAGCAGCTTTTTTGAATTGTAAAATATTTTATTACATATTTTCCATCGTACATTTTTCTTTAACAATTATATTCTTCGCTTTAACTCCGTTTGAGGCAACATTCTCCAATTCACTATCATTTGAAATGAAAACTTTTGTGGGCTTCAGAATATTTTAAAAATACATGAGGACAGTCACTGTAAGAAAGAAGAAAGAAAAGAATATACCTTATTGCAACAATGTGTTATATTTATTCAAGTTCAGCAAAAACAGCTTTCTAACCCCGAAGTATTTTAAAATATTATCTATGTAGCATTACTCAATTTAGCGATATCAACATTTTTTAGTGTTTCTCATTAATTCAATGAGCAAAAGAATTCAATTTAATAAAGCAAGCCCTCAATCAGTAAAAAATTTCGTTATATGGCTTGTGCATTACACGAAACATCAATTTTTCCAAAGATGGAGACTGGACTTAAAAAAATCAAACACTTTTTTATCTATTTGTCAATCTTATATGTATAATTATTTCCCTATTAATATTTTTAGGATAATATAATAAATAAAATTATTTGAAACATTGTAACATCCGAATAAAATTCTAAGAATAACCTTTAAATTTGAAATACTTTTTTTGTTCTTTCTGCCTTTTGATTTCTGCTTATAACGTATAATGCGCCTATTTCTGTTCACTAAACAAAAATGGCATAACTTTTTGCCAAAGCATGCGAAGAGGGGTAAAAAAATCATCACAATCACAATCCAAATGTTTTCAAGCCTATTTTTCGCAATAAATATGGATCTTAACAAAATAAAGAATCCAAGTGAATCAAGCTGCTAACTAACTGGAGTAGCTTGTCGAATCATAGAAAAGTAACTAAGATCCAGCTTGTTTCAACCTGCAGGCGCCAGCTCATATTTCAGAAGAAGAGATAACTTATCAGAGGTTGTGGTATCTATTGTAAATTAATTCACTTGAAAATGTATTTGCTGTTTCAATTTTGTCTAGATTTGGGGTTCACTAAGATATTTTTGAAGATAGCTGCGTGGAAGAAACGTTTTTAAACTTTACATTTAAAAACTCCCGTACGTCGGTTTAGCAAACAACGATTGAAAAGCCATTCTTGCACCCGATCTTATGAAAAGAAGTGGTGCTGGTATGTGAAGAAGTTCGTAGATAAGGCACGAAAATGTATTTCGCCTTGCCCATTTAATCAAAAAATATGTACGACTAAGTCGTCGCCTTAAGCAATATTTTTTATTGACATTGTCGCTGATATATCCGTAGTTCCCAAATCCACTAGTTAGCTTTGTATGCAACCATTTGCATTTACGCAACTATGTACCATTACACTTTCCCCAAATTTTGGCTTTCGTTGAGACTTCTGCGGGAATTGCTGATATGTTATCAATAATCGGTTCCGATTTCTTAATCCAATCTCCAATTCCATGTGCCTACAGATCTTAAAAATAAAATGTTGGTAGACGGAAAAACACGCTTGTTATCAAATGCTCAAATAAGTTGAGAATCTTCCGTTGGTTTTACTATAACTCGTAAAGACGACAAAAATACTTTTTGAATGTCCAGACATTTTTAGTATGTCGAATATTCTTAACCGTCGTCCCAAACATGCCATCTATCATTACACAGATACTAAAAGTCTGAATATTGAAAAACTAGCCGCAGCAAAGAGAAGATTTTTTGTACATGTTTAAGATGGGTATAATTCACCCGCGAAAATCTCAGTATGCAAACGCTCTCCCTACCATACCCAAAAAAGATAAAGAATGGCATCTTTGCGAAGACTACTGTTAGCTCAATAAAATTACAGTTCCTGATCGGTGCAATATACCATTCATTCGAATGCAGCGTGAGTCTTAATGGTAGCGTCATATCTACTGCCTTGAATTTAATCAGAACTTATTAACGAATTGACGTTCACCCCGACGACATTTGCAAAAAAAATATCTAAAAATGCCTTTTGGTCTGGCTGTTTAAGATAGATGTTAATTCGGCTTTGGTCGGAAATTATTCTTTGTGGCACTTCAAGACGAGAGATCCATTGCAGGATGCTGGCCTTAGGATAGGTTTGCGCAATAATATCGGTAAACGGTATGGTTTTTGGTCGCTTAATAAAACATTCGATTACAGTTAAGCGCTTATTATTGTTGAATGGAAATGAATCGACATTTGATCTCTAACCTTGTATACAAGATTTCGGGAACAGTTTACTGTTTTTTCATATTTCCCACCAAATATGCTACCAAATCGCAAATTTACCTGTGAAACGTGGACTGGGCTGTCAAAAATTATGACTGCGAGAATAGCCTTCCGAAATTTTTTAATAACAAAAGGTCTTATGGTATTACCACATATTTCACAGGAAACTTTCTTAGTATTTCCGCAGAAAGCAATAAGTTCAAATTGCATTGAGCTACAGTCCTTGTAGTTTAGGAATGCTTGAAGTTCTTCTTCATATTGTTGGTCGTTAGCCAAGCCAAGCACTAAACTTTTTTATTTTAATAAGAGCTGAAAGGAGATCCTTTGAAAAATTTTCTTTTCCATTAAAATGACGAATATCTGCGTAAATTTCCGACATTTAATTAAGGTAACTATCTAGCTTGGTGACTTGTAGTCTTCTCGAGTTTTTTGCTTAAGAGTTTTTAGATTAATTGTTTGTGGTTCGTGTTGAGGTGGCAGTTTTTATCTTGTAGGAGAAATTTAAAACGATTAATTGTAGATTGTTGTCCGCTTCTGATCGTAAGGACCATAACACACTTGTTTATCGTTGAACTATTTTGAGAAGAAAGCTAACGGGTGTAGATATTTTGAACAGGCGGTGCCTGTGGCAACGTTAGGCGCACTTACGCGATGTAATAGTTCGGCATTTTTAATGAATATGCCCATAAGCTGTTGCTTTTTGTATTTCTCGAGAACCGCTATTGTGTCATCAGTCCAATCAAGAAGAGACCGGTCATTCTTACAATATTAAATTGAGGTATCTGATTTTCCGTAGCATTTTGAAGGGATCGTCCTAGATTAATATTACAAAAAATCTTTTTCCCACATAGAATCATGCTAAAATATTGAACATACGGTATACAATAACGAACAGTTATAGCGCTGTAATAGCTTTAAGTGTATGGTAGTCACCACATAGACGCAAACAGCCATCTGCTTTCTCAGGAATATGGTAAAGTCAAGCCCCCTTACAACTGGATGGTCTGCAGAAGCTAAGTTTAAGTTTTTAAATTTCATTTTAGCACCGCCTAGTATTTTGAAATTAAAAGATATGATATCACTTGCAATTAGACGAATGAGCAAGACATTTGATTTATGGCTTGGATGCGGTGTTGGCCGCTGCGGCTGGCGTCTTTGACGATTTATAAGTGCAATGAGTTCTACACTTCCTTATGTCCTCTTTAAAACGTTGACGGTAGCAGTAGTATATCACTTACGTAGATTTGGAATTTAATTTCGCTTTGGTCGACTTTGAGAACGGGAATGGTTTGCGGAACGAGACGCCCTTAACGAAAGTGATTCTATATATATAACTCGTTAGATAGTTGTAAAATGTCTCGTTGAATTTGTTGAAGAATATAATAAGACACTTCTGTGTCACTTAGATTTTGTAACCCAGGCTTGCCATTGATATTTTGCTGGACGCTGCATCTAAAGAGATGCTATAGCCGCCTCTTGCTCGTATGTTGGAAAAAGAGAGCTCTAGATATGCAGTAAAATATTATTAGGTAAGGCTGAGCATTGCATTTCATTAAACAGTCAGCTTGGCTTCTATCAAGTAATGGCATGTCTGGCAAAACCTTCTAAGTCGTCTTTTGTTGATTGTCACTGAGACATGCAATTAAATTTCTTTTATTACATTCGTAGCAATTTTGGAATGGAGTCTAATTAACGACCGCATGAAATTCTATAAGTTTATTTGGGGCAACTTGACGATGACATATTTACATATTCTATACCGTGAACCCAAGTCCATAAAAATAAAAAATATGATTCAATGTGAGCATCACATATTTTACTTTGGAGGCGGCGTCTGTTCTGTTGTCTTCCTAATTATTATCAGCGCCGTTCATACTGCTGACAATGAGCATATAAATTTATTTGATTATTTTGCAAGCGTTTGTAATTTTTTATACGATGTCTTAACAACACGTCTTAGTATCAACATTTTCTTGCTCAAATAGTACGATCGGCAAGCATGTAGCAAATAAAATGAATATTTCACTATATGGATAGATGATGATAGTTTTACAAAGGTGCCCAACAACAAAACTTACGGCGGTCGATAATTTTAATTTATTAGATAATGTATTGATCTCTTAACGAGCGCTTTTCTTTTGCGATCGTTTCCACTTGTTTGGAAAATCCAGTCCTGTGTCAGTACATTCAAAAATTTTCTTCAATAGGGATGATATTGCCCTTTCTGCATGCGTTTTTGTACGGGAACATAAATCGTGTTTTTAATTTTTTTTTTCTCAGAGTCACCACATGAAATATCTGTTTATATTCTTAGTTTATTAGCTTTACTTAAGGGTCCCTCGATCCGCTAACTAATACTTAGTGAAGTTGTGGACGAGTAGTTACCAAGTAAATTGAAAAAATAAATAAACTTTAGAAAATTGATTACTCTACTCATATGTTGAAATGGCTTTGCAAAATAAAAAAGTTCACTTTTTATGAAATGGAAAGAAAGCTGCATAAGAAAGAAAGTTATCAATTAATTATAACAAAAAAGGTTGTAAGCGAAATAGCTTTTAGTGCATTTTTTAAATTGACGAAGCTAACGATTGTATTATTTCGTAAACCAATAGATCCATGTCCTTAGACTTTCGGCTTTAAAAGCAACATTGGTGACAATGTTTTATTACTTCTTATTCTGACTTAAAGAGTCTTTATGGTATAGTTTAATAAGAAGAGTTATTAGCTGTTGCTTAAGTCGCTAATGTTTTTAGTTTAGCTAATTATGGGAAAAATAATATATAATAAGTGTACAAGGAAACATAACAAATTTATTGATATCATTGTCATTATTGATTAATGGCAAATAACACTATACAATAAAAGCATATGAGCTGATGCCATAAAATAAAGGCGTCTAAAATGTCCTTAAGATATAACATTTCTTTTCTTTTTGTTAGTTAGATATTTTGTAGCTGGCCAAATAAAGTCCATAAAAGAAAGACGATTTGAAGAGATCATCCAACAATTGGCAACTGATCGCGGCGTGTTTGCTTCGTCTTTTTGTAAAGAGTAGTGTTTTTTT